>JAUTBQ010203122.1:0-22173 GCA_032361185.1 Lepetodrilus ovalis | reverse complement strand
GTTGCACAGTAGACTGTTAGTGATGAAGCATGGCTGGTTGTTAGATGGAGAGAAAATGGAGAAATGCAAACGGCAGGGTTAGAACCAGCACCGACCTTCCTCCTTCAGCGCGGAGATGGCCTCTTCCTTTCTGTCCAGCTGTACGCTGAGTCGCGATGCCGCCTCCAGTCCATCTGACGCCTCCTGCAGTTCAGCCTACGATAGAAACAAGTTGTGTGCTTTGATGTCCACATAATATGTTATTGACACAAATTCAATGGGATCCCAAAAAAGTAAAACAGCATGTGTGAGAATTGATATACCTCAAAATATCCTTGAATGCAATGTACTAATGATAGCTAGTTTTTGTCTTTTATAGCATATGGCATAACTCCAAATATTTACGAAAAGTAATGTACTGTTGGCTAGTTTTTGTTCTGTAGCATTAAAAAAAATGCATTATTGATGTTTTCAAACAAACTACTAGCAAGTAACATTGTTACATTATTTCAATACAACTTTATTCTGATGAGATATATAAAATCATTCATGTCTGGTGATAAAAATACCACAGTAACCATTCCAAATAGTCAACCTACATGTTTATCCTATACTATTTTCCTAAAACTGAAAAGCTGTCAGCGAATCACAAACAACTCACTGTGGTTGTAACCAGAGACGCTCGGAGAGTGTTGACCTCATCTTTCAGTGTTTTGATCTCAATCTGGTATCTCTCAGTGTCTAAAGAAACCTGGGCCTCTTTATCTGAAACAATCAGCACATTTATGAATATTTCCTTGTTTTCTATATTGTGCGACCATAATCAGATATCCCGGATAGAAATTGGTGAAAATTACTCTCCATAATATGATACAATTATCAAACGTTTTAAAGATTTCTTTTACTATTATTTATTTAATTTAAAATGTTCACACCATGCACAATGACACAGTCCAGTGACGAGATCGTTTGCCTACCTTGTTGGAACTGCTCTAGGACCATCTGCAGGTTGGCGAGAGACGCTGCGTACTGGTGACACTGCTCCTGCAGCGACGTCAGTTGCATGTACGCCGTGTCGCGCTGACCTGTCGTCGTCTGTAGCTGCTGCGTCAGCTCCTCTACCTGCTGATTGGCTACCTGGCTGCGAACCCAGACATGACATCATCAACATCGGCTAGACATGTCATCATCAATATTGGCTAGACATGATATTAGACATGATGTCATCAACATTGGCTAGACATGACATCATCAACATTGGCTATACATGACATCATCAATATTGGCTAGACATGACATCAACATCATTGGCTAGACATGACGTCATCAACATTGGCTAGACATGACATCATCAACATTTGCTAGACATGATGTCATCAATATTGGCTAGACATGATGTCATCAACATTGGCTAGACATGACATAATCAATACCGTATTGGCTAGACATATCATAAATAATGACATAATTGATGTCATCAATATCGGCTAGACATGATGACAAACATTGGTTAGACTTGATGTCATCAATATTGTCTAGACATGACATCATCATTGTCTAGACGTGACATGCTCCAGCCAGGGACGGGCTCCTACCTTGCTTTCTGGACGGCGGACGTGGACAAGATGGCCTTCTCCTCAGCGGCTGCCAGCCTGTTCCTCAGACCCGACTCTCGCTCCTCGGCCTCCAGGGCCTCCCCGGTGTAGCCCTCCTCCACCTGTATAACACATCAAGTTCTGTGAATAACTCACCAAGTCCTCTGTATAACACACATCAATTCCCCTGTATAACACACATCAATTCCCCTGTATAACAGAGCAAGTCCCCTACATAACACACACCAAGTCCCCTGTACAACGAAACTGGGTAATAGATTATTTTAAGTTTATTTCACTTATATTATGACTTCTCATTTCTTAGAAAATTACAGTAAACTTGAGGCAAAGTGTGATAAAATACTGAACAAGAGTCTGGTGTCCTGTTACTATCACAGCTCAGGCATATTCTGCACCCACCTGTAGTAAATGTTGGCGAAGTCTGTCCAGTTCCCGAGTCAGCTTTGTCTCCTTATCTTTCAGGCGATTTATCTACAAACACATCATAAACATAATTAAATAAAGTTGTTTTCACAATATACAGAAGCATTGTCATACTATAATAGTTCAGGTCAAAACTATACTTTCATACACTACATATAGGGGTAGACCATACTCTATTCCTTAAATCAAATTAACAAACAAACCAAAAAGCTGTAAATCATTTGGCTGGCTACCTCAGTATAGAGCTGCTCGACCTCCATCTGTTTCTGCTGCAACGCCATGACTGCCTGGTCCCTCTCCTGCTGGAACATGACCATCTGCCGGTGCAGAGTTGTGTTTTCCTGAATCAGGTGATCGACCTTGCCCTCCTCGCCCTGCTGCTGCTGTAGCGCTGTCAACGTCCCCGATGTCTCGCGAGAGCTTGTCAACTCCAACTCTTTCTCACGTAGCGACAACGTCAGACTGTTGTTCATGTCCTTCAACATCTGAACCTCAGACTCGAGTTGAGAGAGTTTCTGACGACCGTTGACGCTTTCCGCGTTGCTGTCCTGCAGTTGAATCTGCAGACCCTGGAGTTGAAAGGAGATGTTTTCCACCTGCTTTTTCAAATTAGTCCTCTCAGTTTCCTTGCTGAACACTGCACTTTCCAGTTCATGAATCTTCTGTGACAATCCGTGAATCTTCTGGTCTTTCTCCTGAAGCTCTCGTAAAATGTCTGACTGTTTTTCTTGGCACTTTTGAAGCTCCTTCTCTTTAGAATTAAAAGTGGACACATCCACGGTGTCAGTCATGTTAGATCTCCCCAACAACTCGCCATGCTTCACTTCTAATTCACTATACTTCTGTTTATAATTGAGAAGCTCGTTTTGAAGCTTCAGCAAAGCCTGCTTCTTGTCCTCAAACTGAGGTACAAGGTTGGAGTACTCGTACTGCAGGGTCTCGAGCTTTTCGCCCTGGGTCGCCATGACCGCCGTGAGTCTCTGTATTTCGCTGTGATACGTCACGCTCTCTTGATGCTTCTGGTTGAGGTACGCGATCATCTGCTCCCGTTCTGTGTGGAGAGTCATCACCTGCTTGCCCAGGTTCTCCTTGTCCTGGAGCAGCGAGTTGATCTGCGTCCCGTTGGAGTCCTGCGACGTGTCCTGCAGCACGGCCAGAAGAGTGTCGTTCTTCTGTTTGAGCGCGTCGATCTCCATCTCGCGGTCCCGGACCAGCCTCGACAGGTTCTTCAGAGCCTCCTTCTGCATGTCATCCACGGGGCTGTCGCGGTTCTCCAGCTGCCGGTTCATCTGCTGGAGGCGGTTCAGCGCAGTCCTCTCGGCCGACACCACACTCATCAGTCGGTGGACCTCAGCCTTCAAGGAGCTGCTCTCTCGGGACTTCTCGGTCATCACGGCCATCATCTGTTCCCGCTCCATCTTCAGAGCCTTGACCTCGTTCTCGAGCTTGTGGACCTCCACAATGGACTTGTTCCCGGGTGAGGTCAGGGACTTTGATTCAAGCATGGTGAGCAGCGACGTGTTGTTGGTCTGGAGTTCCTGGATGATCTGGTCCTTTTCCTGAAGTCGAATCTGAAGCTGGTCAAGTTCTTTAGAGATTACTTCATCGTCGTTTGACATCTCTGGATTGGTATCGCTGTCAAACTCGTCACCTTTGTCCACATACTCTTCCTGGTTTGCTTTGCTGAGCAGCGTGCTGTATTCAATGGCTGCCTTTTCGGGATACTCCAGGGCGGGGAGTTCCTGAGGAATCATTTCGTTTAAGTTGCCTATTAATTGTTGTTTCTTTTCATCCAACATGGAAGATGCCCTGTGAAGTTTACGTGACAAATTTGAAATTTGGTCGTCTTTCTCAATGGACTTCTGCTGCAATACGACAATAAGATCACCCTGCCTGGCTAGCTTCGTCTGCTCTTCTTCCAGTTCTCTCAAGTTTTCTTCATGTCGATTATTCATTTCAGAAATGCCCGATTTATAGTCATTAATACTCGATTCCTGATTCTGAACACACTCTTCCAAACTTGCAATCTTATTGCTGGCAACAGTGAGTTCTTTCTCAAGGTCGGTGATAATTTCTAGGGTTTTGTCATTGGATGTTTGCTGCTCCATCTTCATCTTGTACACCTCCAATTCAGTTCTGAGTCTTTGAATCTCCACCTTCGAAGCAGCCGACAGTTTTTCCATGTCCTTCATGCTGTCCACAAGGACCTCCTGCTCCTTCAAGTGAGCACATAATTCCTCGTAGTCGTCATTCAACTTCACGTTTGCGTTTTTCAAAACCGTTATCTCCTCGTCCTTGTCTCTGAGAATCTCGGTCAGCTGCCCCTGGCTATCGACGGACGTCTGCATGGTGTCTTTGGTCATGTCTAGCTCACTCTGCAAGGAGTTCACTTGGGAGCGGAGTTCGCCGATCGTGAGCTCCTTCTCGTGACAGCTCTGCATCAGGGCGTGATGGTCCTGCTGTAGAGCTGAGGCGTCCTTGTCCTTGCTGGTCTCCATGTCCTGGAGGTAAGCCTGGTAGTGCTTGGTCTGGGACTGCAGTCTGTCCTCCACCTGTCCCAGTTCCTTCTCCAGCCTCCGCTTCTCCTCCATGGCTGCATCCAGCTGCGTCTCCACCACGGACAGCTGGTCCCGTACAGCTGCAGAAGCCTGCTTCTCGCCGGCTGCGCTCTCCACTTGGACAGACAGCTGATGATTCTCTGCCTCGAGACTGGCGTTTTTAGTCCTCTCACTTTCACAGGCTGCGAACAACTCATCCGCTTTCACTTTCAGTTCTGAATGTTCTTTCTGCAGAGACACAAATTCCTTCACGGAACTGTCCTTGGATTTCTCGACCTGCATCTGTTCATTCCTCTCCTGCCAGTCCTCAATCTCGTCCTCCGCGTCCTGAAGCCTCTCGCTGAGGTTCTTGTTCTCCTCCACCAGTTTGTCCTTGCCCTCTCTCAGCTCCTTCAGCCTGGCGACCTTGACCCCCAGTTCCTGTCTGACCTTGCCGAGTTCCTCCTGCAGCTCTCGCTTGTCCATGTGCATGTCGTTGACTGCCACCGCCGCGTTCTCGCACTTCTCCTTCAGATGTACGATCTCGCTCTCTCTGCCCCGAGCGTCGGACTCCATCTTGGCCAACTTTCCCTGGAGTTCCGTCACTTCCTGTTGCAGATCTTCTGAACTCCTGTCATCCAGACTCTTGTCGTCTGGATTCTCCCCATCCAGACTCCTCGATGTCTTCCCGTCGGTGACAGACTGCTCCAGCTCATCATTCAGCCTGGAGATCTCAGCGTCCTTCTCGGCCAGACTGCCGTTAAGGAGGTCCACCTGCTGGGCGAGCTGTCCGCGTATGTCCATCAGTTTGTCCATGGCCTCCTGGTGCTGCTGATCCAGCTCCTCTAGACTAGACTCCAGGTCCAGCTTGTCCTGAACCAGGTCCTTCAGCTCACGGTCCTGCTGCTGGACCTTCTGTTCCAGTTCCTGCTGTCGGGCGGACTCTGAATAATGGAATGGAACGGAATATGGAATATTATCAAAGAGACAATGTCTGGCATTTGAGTATATATATTTATTATTACTTTGGTTTTGGTGTTTCATAGCACTATTTAATAGATAATATTTACTTTTGGTTTAAAATTTTATTATTCATAATTTATGTTCCTGTGGGCAGATTTCATATCAGGACTTTTTTAGACTTTTAATTTAGTTGTGGTATATATATCCACTGTCAAGATTATTTTACTCATATCATACAGTTTATGGCAGGACAATTGCTGCAGTAAAAGATCTTGTATGGTATCATGAAAACAATATTTAGTGTTCCACAGCAGGAAAGACACTAGCTAGCAACCAGAAGTTTACATGGGTGGAAGAGCTTACCTTGCTTCCCAGCTTGTAACATTATCTCCATCTCTGCTATCTTCTTCTCAAGTGACTTAGTTTTGTTTTCCAGTTCATTCTGAAAGAAAACATTGAACATAGTTAGATATCAGATATAGTTTGCGAAGAACAACAGCATCAGATATACTGCAAAGAGAAAATGAATTGCAAACAAAAAGCATCAATGGTCAGTTTAGCCGATATCTATTGTTATAAATATTCAAAATAGTTTCCTGTACCTTCTCTTCCTCCAGATGATCACGTTCTTCCTCTAACTGTTGGTTGGCGTCAGTCAGTGTCTGAACCTGGACTGAGAACGTCTCAATATCTGCTTCTAGAGTGGTCTCCCCTTTGTACAGCAGGTCCTGGTGCTCGGGTACTACTATATCCTCGACCACCTCACCAACCTGAAGAGCAATTCATGGAAGAAGATATATGAAAGAACTGCTGTAGACAGTGAGAAATTGATAAATGAGTTTCCAGCAGCAAATAATGGTGGATTGTAAGGATGCACTCATAAAATCTCCAAATATTTAGGAAAATGAAAATTTGTAATCTACAAACAAGATGTCCATACCATATTTTCCTTTGAACTTTCTTTTTGTAGCTCCTTCTCGTGACGTTTCACTTCAGCAAGCCCCTATAAACATGAAAGTTAATATTTCTAGTAAGAGTTCATCATTCCTAAAATCAAATATAATAATAACCTAACACATTAATACATTTCCTATAGTCACAAAATCCTGTACTTGCATATAGATCATATTCTTGAATAAATAAACACATATTTTAAAATATTTTGACATTGGTTGATTGAATTAGTTCTTTATGTCACCCATACCAAATAATATTTTAATTTTATTATTGTAAATTATTATTATTACAAAGGTTCCAATTACAAATGCATATATATAAGTATAAACCAACCTTCTGAGCTAGCGCGATGTTAAGTGCCACTTCTTTCTCCCTCATTTGTTCCCGTAGCTGCAGCAAGACCTCTTCTAGAGCCTCCTTCTCGATCAGCCAATCAGAGCGGGCGTACTCAAACTGGTCAATGTCGTCCTTGTACTGCGATACCTCAGCCTGGAGTTCATCCACTCGTAGATCCAGCTCCTGGTTTCTGCGGGACAGTTCAGACGTCAGGTCGCTGACATCAACATGCCTGTAGTTGCAGAAAAGAAGAAGAAAAAAATAGCACCATCACCAATCAATTAGAACCAAGCAAGGACGAACAAACAGCAGAGTTGTTGTACCAATTTTCCGACTTTTGTTTTCGCTTTCGAAATGTTTCAATCCAGAAGCCACCGATGCCCCATGATTTAAAACTAAATACTAGTACACTATTTTCCCAAGAAGGCCAATTGGATTAGTCTGTTAAAACCCTAACCTGCTCCCATTAATTTAACCTGAAGCAAAATATCCACAAACTTTCAGATGTAAACAACATGCACAGCATCATTTATTCATAGTCATTCTTTTCTTTTTTATTTCTTTAATTTCAGTTTACAGCCCCTTTCAAAATTCTTCACTCATATCACGGCTTGTCAGTTTAGAGCATGAGGAAAACCCGCAATATCTGTAGTGCTGAATGTTGCAGTAAACCTGTGAGCACGGCTGTTAATGACAAACCAAGGATGATATCTGAATTGTCATGATACATCCTATCATGATCACGTCAGAAAGTTAACTTTCCTGAACGCTGATGCCAAGCTTCTGGAACAGGATTTGAACCTGGGGCATTCGGCTACGAAGACAAATTACTCATAAATAATACTTTTAGTTGGGTTGTTTATGCCCCACAGATTGTAAAGTAATGGCAGGAATAACGCTACAACATCTGTAGCACTGAGTATTGCAGTAAACCTGACAGTACCAGTGACAGTGAAGACATTGATGCAGACTTCCTGTACCTACCCGTCACTTCCTGCCGAGATGTTGTCATGGACAGTAGAACCTCCATCAGACCTGTCAGCAACATCACCTGCAAAACACGAAAACATACAAAGTAAGCTTATGAAAATTGACAAATGAACACTTTATGGACAAAACTGAACAAACAGGCTTCTGATGGATGAAGAACAACAAATTAACATTTTATGGAGTGAGTGTTCACGAAGTTTAATGTCACCATATGAATCGTTAACCCATTTGCGATGAGACATTTTATGGACAAAGATGGACATCTTATGAACAGATGTATAAACGAAGATGAATAAATGCAAATCAAGTTTTCCTGAAATATTTTCCTGCAGTGAGTATTTATTATGGGTTTATCTAACAATACATTTTTTTCTCTCTCTCACCCTGAGCGTCTTTGAGCTGCCCCATCAATCTGGCGACCATTTTCTCACTGCTGGCCTTCTCCTCAGTCTGTGTTTGTACCGCTTGTTCTAACAGAGTTATCTGCTCCTGATACTTCAAGGTCTGTTCTTTGAGGAAGAGGTTTTCCTTTTCCAGATTTCCAATTAACTCTACAACCACAGAAAGTTACATATACTGAATAAGTTGTACCTTATTTTAAAAATTATTTTGTAAACATTTAGATTAGCGCTTCGAGTATGCATTGGTATGGAGTCATGCACTTCGTAAATGTACTACTATTATTATTATTATTATTATTATTATTATTATTATTATTATTACTATTATAGATGTAACTAGATACAGCAATGGAGAAACCATTATTAGTAACAAGTACAAATTACAAAATATCATTGGGTTACGAGTATCAAGAGACTTAATAGAGCGAGTGATTGTGGAGTTTAACGTTGCTGCGAGAATCTTTTACCCATTTGCAACGACCTTTATACAACACTACACAATACTTCATCTGAAATTTCCTACATTTTTTTCTCTCCAAATCTTGTTTTTTTTAAAAAAGGTCCCTCAATATTTCTCAAACACATTATCACTTAAATATATTGATTATTTGTGTTAAGATTAGTTTCATATATTATCCAACTGGTTTTCATTATGTAAAGCTGAATCATCGTTGCAAGTGACAGTACCCAATGCCGTTCATTCATGTACCTGCTGTAAGTTGCTGTAGATGTGGATTGCCCAGTGACTCTACAATAGCAGCGGCCTCAGCAGATAGGTGTGTACTGATGGCCTTGACCTGCTGTAGACTGGCCTTCACCTCACTTTGCTGGAACCAAACATAAAAACAACAATGACTAAAGCAGTCTATCAAGAATAATAGATATAGCCATCAAATTCTGTAATGTTATGCTCCAAAAAGACCCCACCCACACACCTCTTAGCATTCACAACTAATCATCATCTTTCTTTTAATGCCTCTTGTTAAACTGGGATAGAAATTAACATTCGCCCGCTAACCCAACCCAGATCATTTCTCCCAATACTAAAGATATCCTAAGGGTTAGTAGAAATTCATGGGTTTCTTGTGTGTAAACATTTGTACACATCACTATTCAGGCTAGTAAGGTTTAAAGGCAAGTTTATATCACTGTTAAACCTACCTCCCTGACTCAATTATCTAAGCATCACTTAAATAGGTCAATTACAGCAAAGAATAAATCAATATGGAATTTACATTTCTATGGGAATATTTCACCCATTTGTGACAAAACAGACATTTGAAGACTATTTTATTAATTAATTTGTTTCATTATTCTGTGAAATCTAATTTCAGTTCCTTTCAGATTTGTTGTTGCCATGCATCTAACCTTCTGGCCTAGGACAAAGATTTGATTGGCTAATATCTGTTTTTCTTCCAGCAAACGGTTACGTCTGCTTACAGTGGCATTGTCCATCTGATGGCGGACATGTTGTAAATCCCCTAGAATCTCCAGAGTATCGGCCTGGAAGGAGGGGAAGTAACTCTCATTACTGTAGTCAGGAGGAGATAATCCACTATTAGACGACCATATTAATCTATATCCACCTAAATTTGAACCATGTTTGATTCACAAACTAATTTGTATATTTAGCTCTAAATTGCTTCAATCCTTACATTTTAAAGTATTTGTTAGGGTAATGTGCATTTGTAGTAAATTTTGAAAGATTAATATTATTGGATTGTAAATTTTGAAAATACATATTCTCAAGAAACTCTTTGTGGATTGTGTTCACAAATGAAGGTATTACTAGAAGAGCCAACTGGTACGATTAAGCTCTCATTTCTATTTATATCTATCTGCATTCAATAAACTATTTCAGTAGATAAAAGACATGCTGAAGTAACTGTACATGCATAGTTGACATGGATGAGCTCGCAAGAGCTGATATAGAATCCAAATCCAGTCAAATCCTTGTCATGGCAGAAGGTCACATGCAAAGAACAAATTCTGATTTCTATGTTAGCCGAGCACATATACAGGTCACAACATGAAAACTTCTACGATAACAGGATTAATACCTCCAAGATTTCCAGATGCAAACCATGCATTGTATGTATTGTCAATTATGGTATATCGATGTAAAACAACAGGACACACTTTTATGGAACTCTTGTATCCATTAGGAGACCTTAGAGCTCCTGCATTGATCAGCAAACAGTGGACAGCTACGAGAACTCTATGGTCTGTTAGTGAAAGGATGCTTAGGCCCAGAGACTAGCTCACTTTTATCAGTACGATTTCATGTACTGTTCACAAATCAGTATTGTTCACAAATCCCCATATAAAATATGAGCTTGAGCATGGAAATATACTTTAAAATATATTCATCTCTGAGCCATGTCTGATGTAGCAGTACTGACCCAGGCACAGACTGATATACTAATTTAATTTATGCATGAACTTGTCCACAGAAAGAACTGCATACATAATGCTGAAGATCATGCCCAATTGTCAGTAACTCAATTTCAGCGTGCAGTTAGTTTGCTAAGGCAAGACGCTACCCACGAGAGAGCGAGCGACGCGGAATATCAAACAGTACATGGTTTGCATCCAGTTGATCCAGCAGTTTCTGCTTTGTGTTGTAGAGTTCCAGCCGCACCTGTGATAATTCTGATTCCAACGCCGCCTTTTCCTGCTCGGTCTCTGAAAGAGAGAATCCGACAACATAGTGTACAGACAACATTGAAATGTTAAGATGAAGTCCGTAATAATGCTGAAATGGCAAGATAGTCCAGATAATATTAACATGTCAAGATGAAGTCCAGGGGACTGTTGCACGATGTTCTTGTAGCACTACAATACTTGTAACTGGGCTCCCGCCACAAGAGAAAGTGTTGACCTTACAATAGTTGAAGCCTACAAGAGCGTGGTGCAACAGGCCCCAGAATAACATTGACATGTCAAGATAAAGTCCAGGTAACATTGAAATGTCAAGAAGAAGTCCAGAATAACACTGAAATGTCAAAAGAAATCCAGAAAATAGTGAAGTATCAAGAAGTCCAAATAATATTAAAATGTCAAGATGAAGTCCAGATAACAATGAATGTTGCTTACTGTTTGCAGTCTCCACAGATAGATGTTCACTGGTTCTCCGATCCTTCAAACCTGCCATCTCTTCCCTCTGTCTGGCAATGGTAGAGTCCAAGACCGAAATCTTCTCCAGGTAGCCATCGCGTTCTTCGTGCAGATGGGCAACCTCTGTCTGGAGTTCTTCAAACTCACCCTCCAGGTGGCGCTTTGCCGACTCCACCTGCGTGCACCAATGAGAAATTACTTTAGCATGCGCGTGCTTAAAATCAAGGTGATCATGTTGAATACACGGGACCAGAGGTTAAATAAGAATTGATTGATTTAGAAGAGGTGGTGTTCCTGACCTTGTTCAGCTTAGTCTGTAGCTCCTCCAGCTCTCTCCCCAGGGTGTCCAGCTCCCCGGACTCTGCTCGTGCTCGGTCCGCCTCCGGAAGGTTGGAGGCGCTTAGTCTCGCTCCGTCGCTGTCACGAGCTGAACACAGACAGACATTGACAGTAATTAGTGCTTTACGTCGCAGCAACACATGTACTAGATCTTGGCATGCACGAGACGAGCACTACAGTGAAAATTACTTATCCTGTAATGGAAGTATGATGATCCATCAGAATCAAATTCAGGAGATAAATCATGCAGAATAATATTTGGTGTAAATACCAGGGCATCATTTCTCGGACTGCTCGTATCTACTAAGAGACCATAACCATTCTCACAATGATCTATTATACATTAATGAGAATCATGCATTAACAAGAGTGCTGTGATCCAATTATGGATATGAACACTTCATGAAATTATACCCTGCTGTACAGGACTGGTAAAATGACAATAGTAGACATCAATGGTATGATGACTGCTTAGAGCTTTTGAGTAATGTAAAATAAAGATATTATTAAAACAAATTTTTAATAGCAAATTTATTTTTTATTTTTTATTTACAGTTGCCATTTTCTGTGATCTTTGTAAATGTTCATCAAAAACAATTCAAAACAATTCAAAACACTTCAGTTCGCCTAGTTGAATATTTCTGGAATAATTAAAGTTTTTTCATTGTTATTCAAGCGGTTCAACCAATAAGTGACGTATCATCTCTTACTCTTACCATCTGCTATCTGCTGCTCAAGCACAGCAATTTGATGTTTGTGCTCCGCCAATTCCTGTTTGTGCCTTTTCTTCATGGCGGCCGATTTGTCTGAATGGACATCCTGAAGGGAGACAATCTCGTTCTGCTGGTGTTCCCGGACCTCGAACAACTGCCGCTCCAACTCCTGAAAGTATGAGACATATTAACCCTCTAGTGTCCAGTATAGCATACATGTCTCGCGGGATAGTAGGGCAGTAATGATAGCCTGGACGTCCACGTGGACTTGCCTTGTAACACAGTGCTCCTTGTGGCCTCGAAGTAAGAGACTGTCACTACACTGGCTAGAATTCGGTCTTTCTCAATGTAAAACATCTATGATTCCTTCCATTGATGTTGGGATAATTCCATTAAATTTGGATCTAAATGATTGACAATCTACTAGAGACAAGATTTCAGATGCTAAAAATACATATACGAGAGATTTAGATACGATTGGAAATATTTTGGTGTTTTCAGTGAAAATAATATGCATCAGGGGGCTCCAGACTTACAAGCTCAAATGGATTTACACATATACAATTTTATGTGGCATGAAATTCAATTTGAAAAAAAAAGCACACACCTTATTTGCATCTCTGAGCTGAAGAATCTCTGCATTGTTTGCTTCAAACTGCTGACTTGTTCCACCATCTTGGCTCTGGAAGAATTGGAGTCATGAAGGTCAACCAACACACATAGAGGTCATAATACAAACAACCTTATCAATCAACTGGGCTTGGAACAACCGGCAAATCCAATGCTGGATACAAATAAAGTTTTCAGACATGTCCAGATGGTAAAATACACTTTCATAATAAAATACTGTGTAAATTAAATACAGATCTGGCAACATAGAGAATTCTAATAAAATCAAAAGGACGTAGGTAACCTGAACATACAAAAGGACTGTCAATTCCTTATCTTGTCAATTCATATCTATTCTGGATATATACAAAAAAAAAAGCTATTCTTAAATTACGACAATCTGACCTTTGCTGGTATTGAGCTATATTTATGTATGTTTAAATATAGAAAACATTTGCATGTATAGCATAAACCCCACTCTGAAGTAAGACACCAGAAAAGAAAACTAATGAAAATACATGTAAGTTAACAAATGATGAAGAATACTTAATTTTACCACCATTTGTAATAAGAGGCATGCAACATTTTGCATGTGACTGGAAGGTTATCTAACCTGGAAACTCTAAAAAAAAAAAAATTGACACAGTATTTGGACACACAAGTATTAATCCATTCAAGTAAGCAAACAACTATGCTGATAAAAATAATAAAATATGCCCATGATAATGAAATTACTGCCAAAAGAATATTCGGAGAAACTATCCAAAGATGCCATATTTCAAACTATCCAATTAGGCAAGAGGTGAAGCAGACGCAGAAACACTATTTCATGAAACACACCCGACGCAACGATCACTGAGAATCCATCTTGTCAATGAACACATCCTTCCAGCGAATTTAAACATTCGCAAAAGCCGAAGTCACAAAATGCACGTGATTCCAATATGGCGAGTAAGCAAAATAGAAGTATCATCATGACTTTTGCTCTAGTAAGCGCTGAACAGGTTGAGTCAGGCAGCGGTAGGTACGCCAACCGAAATCTGCCAACCGCCCTCTATTCTCATGAGCCAAGACTAATGCCAAACCAACCTCGCACTGATAACCCTTGCCTCAAGTCAATGTAGAATTCTTCCCAATCTTAGCAACCGGACATTTCGGCAAGATAAAACATGGCTGTGTTTTTCATCAGCCTGAGCTTATCAACTAAACAGTTTCATAGAGGGATTAAGGCCTTTTATCTGGAGATAGGACGCAAACTAAAACTGGGTTATTCAGAGAACATTTGGATTTGTACTTGTAGGTCAATGGAAAAGAAATCCAAGAAAATAGGAAAAAAATTAATGTTCTTAGAAATTGACAGTATTTAAATAAAAACCAAAGTTAAAGGTGTAATTCTGTAAATTTAATAAATAGAGAAAAAAACTTGGTTAATGTTATATTTATTTTAATGGATGTTAATTATCTAATGTTAATTATTACTTATTCCTTTACAAAATAAAATAAAAATTAATGCAGAATTTCTGCCAATGACCATTGTGAAAAATAAATTAATTAAAACTTGTTGTGTGCCGACAGTAACTGTTATCTAAAACTACATCATCAGAAGTTGATCGATTCCTAATATCTTAGAACTTACTAAATAGTATAGATCATAAAAGCCCTTAGTAACTTGTGCTATCATTCATAAAATCAATATTATTTATTATTGAATCCAGACAGCCACGAGAGCAAGAAAAAGCATCTGGCACCATCCATGTCATAACAGATCGATACATTGCTCATTAAATTTAAATATTGAGTCAATTCATAAACACGACGAAAACTACTTCATTACCACTACAATGCACTGGGCTCTAATCGTGATAGGGAAAGTACGTAATGTTCCGATTACATTACGAGTGATTTCGCACACAAATGCGCGAACGTGATACGACGTGACATCGTCAACGTGGTACTAATCTATCTTCCCGGGCAAACCACAGGCAGGCCAGAGAGCCAGCCAGTCACATGACTCCATGTCGGCAAACATAACGCAGGCTATTGGTGTTCTGTGAGAGTCGATGGCGAATGTTTGCTCAGCAATGTATTGCCTCGAAGCTCCACTTACACCTTAGGTAGTTCCTACCACATACACCCGGTTTCCACAACACTACAGACAACCGAGTACAAGCAAACTGCGGTGAAACTCCTCACACAGCTAGATATCAACCTACCTCCATGATATTTATTCCTGCGATGCGAACTTAAAATGACCTCATTCGTTGCTCTTATTACTTATTAGAGTGCCCTCGATTTGAAGCCATGGAAAATTACAGGTTTTCATGAATTTAATTGAGAATTTAATAGACTATTAAGAAGATCGTTTAGTAACAAAAGTAGAAATTTATTACCAAAAATAACAATAATTTACATGTACATGTAAGTACATATTTAGTGGTCTGAACTTGAGTGAATGAGTTATTGTTTTACGTCACAGCAGGAATCTTTCAACCATACGCGATGATCTAAACTCGAGAAATATCTAAACAACTAAACAACAGATACGATATTCATTATTGTAGTTGAGATTTAAATCATGAACTATTTGGAAGATCTCTAGTAAAATACTTACTTTAAAAAAGTGAATAACTTGTATGTATAGTTTTCTAAACCCAAGTAAAACATAAATAACATACCTATCGATGCACCAATTTGGGAAGTACCAGTACTTGGAAGACCATGTGACATTACAAGCGATCAGAAATAACACAACCATCCACTCGTGTCCTGTAGTTCATCCAATGCTAGTTTATACAACGCTCATAAACCTGTTGCCTGTACTGGAGTTTCTGAACACCATGAGAACTTGACATATGTCGACCTGTTTACATGGAAACTCCAGCAGGCCTGTATCATTGTGAAACTCGATAGTCCAAACATAGCAACTACAGCTAAAATATTCATCTTGATGAAATGCATAACTTGATATGTGGAGGGACCTCTTCCTGAAGTGTAGTTGGGATTAAGCACAATATCAATGAGCCTTTGTAGATTCACTGTGAGTCTAACAAAGTTAAACACACTATATTACCTGATAAATATACCAGAATCAGTTATGATAAAGCGAGGAAGAAATTGAGGACAGTACATGTACTTGTGATGACATGATTTTGGAAATTATGCTTAAAATAGTGGCATTATGGAGTTCATTGAAAATATAAATATAAATGGAAAAACGAAATGCCTGACAATTGATTGATTGATTGAATTATTGCTTTACGTCGCAGTGGGAATATCTCACCCATAGGCGACGACGCCTGACAATTAATGTTTCCAAAACTTAATTAATATTCCCATACAAATTGACCAAATTGAATGAATAAATACGAAGGAAAGACAAAATATAAACATAAATTAATATATTGTAAAAAGTATTTTTGATAAAATTAATACAGAATTCAAATTGAAAGAATTGACAATCCTTGTTTTACCAGATGTGATCCTTGCCACAAACCACTCCTTAACTAAATCACCTAATAACACTACCCAAAGAAATATATTTGGAGGAATAATAATTTATCATAAAATTCAATAGAAAAACAAATCAGGATTCAAAAGGTGGAAATAGCCTGGCCTAACAACCACCATTTCACAAAATGCCAACTTTGTCATAAACCATTTCCTAACTGTAGCAGACAATAACACTGCGAACCAATTTTTTTTAAAAATTAAAATAATCCAAATTTCAAGATTCAAACCTGAAGTACTTCATAACAAAGCAAATATTTTGTATTTAAATTGTTTATGTTAAATTTCAGGATTCAAACATGACGGATGATGCCAAAAGTCTAGCACTCACAACATGACGGATGATGCCAAAAGTCTAGCACTCACCAGCTGTGCCGCTATAGATTTCCAGTGCTGACACTCGGCGTGTAGTCTGCTCGTTTCCTCACTCAGACGATTGATCTCGCGCTGAAGTCGGATGTCGTCGCCGTAGTCCCAGTCAGAACCGTGAACGCCGTCCCCAAAATCTACAGCAACAAAATAGCATGGTAAGTTTGGTGTACACTATCCCTGAAATCTCATAAGAAAACATGAAACAAGAAATCCACACAGTAAGCTTGTATCCCTGAAATTACCAACAACAAAAATTTATCTTACAAGTTTGATGCACACCCCTGAAATCTCACAAGAAAACAAAATCCACAATAAGTTTGTATTCCTGAAACAAGAATTCCACACAGTAACTTTGTATCCTTGAAATTTCCAACAACAAATATTGAACTCACTAAGTTTGATACATGCTATCCATGAAACCTTCTAACAACAACCAATTTCACTCAGTAAATTTGGTACATGCTATCTGAAATCTGCCAACAAGGAGAATTCCACACGTAAGTTTGTATTCCTGAAATCTCCCTACAACCAAACAATCCACTAAGTAAGTTTGGTTCACACTATCCATGAAATGTGCATCAACACAATATCCACTGTAAGCTTGGTGCTGAAGAAAATGGTGTCAACAGGTAGCAAAGCCTTCATGAATGAGTAAATCCTCAGTTACATCAATCCCTGATAACAGTGAGCATCTACCACAGACATCTTCACATTAAAAATATTAATCTGTGAACAATATTAAATAATACTTTAAAACTAAATTTATGATATGACATGATATGAAATATTTGCATAGCACAAAAATCCAGCAAAGTGCTGCTCAAATTTAACGCTGTCACGGTCAACAATGTACTTGTACCACCACACAGGTATATTCATATTAAAATTAGTAATATGTGTGCATCAATATTAAATAAAATATCAAAAATTTAACCATGTCCCAGTTGACAATGAATAGGCACCATTATAAGGACATTTTCACATCAAAAGTAGTAATACATGTACAGTGTCCCCTCGATATAACACTGTTCAATACACAGCGGATTCGGATATAAGGCGGGGTCAGACGTGGATCCCATTTTTAGTTTTGTTATTTACCTGTACTATTGTGTATCATGGCCCCCAACTTCAGCGCTATATCGAGGGGACACTGTATGTGTAAACCAATATAATAGTGTTTTTTAAACCCTGTACAAGCACCATTATGCAGACTTTTTCACATGACAGTAGCTGTGTACAACAATATTAATAACAATAATTACAATTTCAACTCTCATTGCAACCAGTGCACATGTACGATAACACAGACATAGCTTAAATTATTAACCTTTAAACATGCTGGTGTCAATCTCAGCTGCCCTACAGGATTGATAAGCAGAGAAATGAAGCTGTAAAATATTGAAATATTTCTGAATGCCTTAACAACTGTTGCTCTGCTTTATGCAGTATCATAGTTATTATTAGATCCATTTGAAGTGCACATGTATGTCTCACCCACGATTCCATATCTCAGAACACAAATTAATAAATAAATGAATAAACATAAAACTAAGCAATAAATAGAAAATTAAGAAATAAATAGAAAATAACAATAAAACACATAAATAGAGAAATATTGAAGATAAATCATACAGACCAAAACGATATATGAAGTTGCCATATGTTAGATCCAGCTGACGATATATAGAAACCACTAGGGCGTGGCCTACCATCTATGCATAATCGTACAGTTCATCAAGAAGGCCCAGACCACAATAATGGGTAGCTATTCATGCACACAACTGTAGACACGCATACACACACACCCCCACCCCTACCCACATAACCTCCCCCACCCCCAACACACACACACCCACACACCCACACACACAAGCAAACAACCTGTTTGTGTGAATTCAAACCAGTGTGAGTTTAATATTTCAAACTGTTCTTCCATTACATTGATTCTCCGAATCTTTGCTTATGACTCACGCTATAGAACGATGCTTGTACATTACTAAAAAAAAAATAAAAAATTTTTTCTGAATAATTGAATAATTTAATTGCATAGTCATATACAAATATTCTTTTTTTAAGGGACATTAGAATATGTAATTTATATAACAATAATCTTATTTTCTATCTTTATTCACAACGACGGCTCATTGTGAGCTGATTGTGAACTATTCATGAAAGGAAACGACTCTTTCAATTACCATAGACCTGTACACAGAATTGCATCAACTCTCAACCATATCCATTTCTACCATTAACCCTCAAGGTTCTACAAACTACACTCACTGCAGAAAAAAAAATCACATTTTGCTTCACAACAATCACACAACCGGTAATCTTAGTGAAGGATGTCATCTTGAAAATCACACATCAGATGTCACGAAAACTTATAATTAGGAAAGTCTTAAGATACTGAATTATATACTACATGTACGAGCAGGTAAAAGGTGGAGGTGGGGTAGGGTGACGTTAATTGCATGCCACGTGGTACAACCGGAATGATTTGCGAAACACATTTCGAGCGATAATCAATATACCCCTGTGATAAAAGTAATGTACGGTACTCTAGACTTGGCTGGACAGTTAGAACACAGCAAGCATACCTGTGTTGGGAAACATCCACTACAAGCCATATGGCAAGGAATAATAATCCGTCAAGTCCCAGGCACACCAGCGAAAACTCAACCAATGTCACTTTAGAAGTCCTTGAGATGATTACATTGTGACTTGCATCACAGGGCGAGTCACAGGAAGAGTCACATTCATGGAAGAGATTACGGCGGTGGGGAGGAAGAGGGGTGAAGAAGAAGAGGGGGAGATACAGGAGGAGGGGGGTGTAGGTTGGGGTGATGAGATCATTAAAATGCAAGCACACACCTGAATGCACTCCGCGACTGTCATAGAAAATCGCAGGGTATCATGAGAGTTGTGAATGATATTGACGTCACGTGTAGTGTAGAACTGTATACCTGTGTGGAGCAGGAGGGAGGTGTTGGCCGATGGCAGAGCTCTCCTGTGAAGACACTCGTTACGTCTGCACACTCGGGACAGTGAATGGGGGGAAATGCACGAGATCTGGGACAAGCTACTCGAAGTGCGAGGTTGGTGATCAGACTTTAACCGAGAGATAAGCAAATTTTAGGCGGGAAAAGTTGCGCACCTCCTGATCGGGAAACCCCCTCTTCCCCCACCCCCATTTCACCCGTTAATCCACCGAAAGCCACACCCAACCACCACCTTTCAAATTTTCAATCTACACTGCAAATTACATTGACTTTTTGAAGGATTTCTGTTAAGTCAACATATGTGATTAATCGCAAGGCAAACACTGGTCGTATTTGTCCTAGAGACGGGACTGCCAGGACAGACGGGACATTACTTAACGTTCCCACTGCTACCCCAAGGACCCTGAGGTACAACAGTCTCACTATGTCATAGCAGTCTCACTGACAGTCTCAGACTGTTGTGTCATGTCGCGTCACACCCACCCTGCCAGATGACACACAGGTGGCGCCACATTCACGTGTCACCCCGACCCACGGCTATCGACTATAGAATAGATGGCAAAGAATGCGACCAAGAAATATTAGAACCGTTGGTTCAACACGCCAGTACGACCATGACACCCAGCGATCGAAATCAAAACTAGTCTGCTAGCCCGGGGCCATTTCTCCCAATGCTAAAGGTATCCTAAGGACAAGTAGAAATTCATGTCTTTTGTTATTTGTAGCACTATTAGGACTAGTAAGTTTCAAAGTTAATTTCGATCCCTGACATCATGATCAGCCAGCAACACAAATTCGTTGACAAACACAGAATCAATTCATAAACCCATAATTTCTAACCATAACCCTTTATAATGTTAACATGTATACAATAGAACAACTGTAAATTTCTAGAAATATTTTTCTTCCATTACATCCTACTTTTGCTGGGTAACAGAAATATCAAGCCTCAAGCCTCATGACAAACAGTCTATTTCCAAAGACGATACTTTGTGGATAAACAAGCATGGCTTCTGTAATTCTAAACACAGGACCAAGACATAGAGCAGCTATGGGTGGTTGGATGTGGGAAGTTATACATTTATTTCATGAGAAACGCTGTACTCGGTTTTGGATCAGATTTTGGATCAGATTTTCCTCCACCTATTCTAGTCCTGTCACACCATAGCACAGTCTTTGTGAATTGCAGAAAAGGATTGGAGTCACTCTATTCATCTGGAACGTTCTGCTGGTTGAGGCAAACAATATCATTTTAAAAGAAGCTGAGCTTGAGGTTGTGCAAACAGTAAGATTAAACAAGTACCTGGTCGGGCGCCAGTGTGTGCTTGTGACATAGTGTTGCACCATCGTGGGTTAACCCTCTCAGTACAAACAGCCGCAACACTTACATACATTCTTAACTGCCCTTTTTTCCCCTAATACAACTCTTATGAGCAGTGACAATTAAGCTAACCTTAACATATACTGTTTGTCATTTTCAAGTTACCTGTTTCCCCCAATACAATTCTTATCAGCAATGGCAAATAAAGCAAACCTTAACGCACATGACACTTTCAACTTCCTTTTATCCTCATACAATTCTTATGATCAATGAAAATATAAGAATGTAAAACCAGTTTTAATGCAGGTCATTTCAACTTTCCTTTCTCCTTGTACAATTTCCATTTCCAATAGAATTGAATTGAAAGTTAAATATTTACACAAAAAGCTAAAAGGATACTTAAAAAGAATCTTAATTAAGCAAGTACATATCATCGAAATGAACTATAGCAGAATTAACTATCAATATACATGTACATGTATATATACACACTTGTTCTTTTCACATTTAAAATCCAGATCCTGAAAAAATACAGATATATATTCGCCAGTACAGAAATCAAGCAAGAAAACAAATTTTAATCCACCATATCCTGATAAACACGACAACGGAGCGCGACACATTCACAAGTACACAGAGAACAAGTACAAGAACGGTTCAGACTGCAATGTCAATGTGGCTCAGTTAGGTTGTACGTAGATGTAAAAAGCCCGTTGTTTAACATTACCACAAATGAGTCAGTGCAGAGGTATACCTATTGTTCCACACAGGTCATTGTCCCTATTCCTGTGGCTGTACAAAAGAACAATACTGGGTAGTCTTCATATGCGAAATCCAACACCGAAACCTTTTTTTAAATGATATTTTAACGTAAATATGCAGCGGCAGAAAGGATATTGTGTACAGTAGTCATGACATACAGTGCCCCCTCGATATAAGGCTGTTCGATACAAAGCGGATTCGGATATAAGGCTGGGTCAGATGTGGACCCCAT
>JAUTBQ010203011.1:0-22175 GCA_032361185.1 Lepetodrilus ovalis | reverse complement strand
TTACACTATAGAACACTATACAACACTATACAACACTGTATTACACTATAGAACACTATACAACACTATATAACACTGTATTACACTATAGAACACTATACAACACTATACAACACTGTATTACACTATAGAACACTATACAACACTATATAACACTGTATTACACTATAGAACACTATACAACACTATACAACACTGTATTACACTATAGAACACTATACAACACTATATAACACTATACAACACTATACAACACTATCCAGACTGCTGATATTAGCAGATCCTATTATCTTCCTAGGATAGGCTCATACAGTTTCTGCTGAAGAAATTGATTGGATAAGTATGAGTACATTTCAGTTGACAGAGATATCGACAACTCGACATGGTAATACTATTATAAGCTCAGAGGTTTTACAAGAGAAAGAAAAATTACAGAATACTTTTCAATACTGGAACATAATGATTGTTTTTATTAATAACAGCGGATTATGATAAACAATTATGTAGGTATATGATCTCTTTAATCGTATTTCAATCTAAAAGCCATAACGCATTTGTGAAATTGTGTTGCTGCTTTTTAACCTCTGATAATGCATGGATCTCACATTATTACATGCTTGAATTTGTCCATACCTATTTCCTTGGCATATACTGTTCAGGTGATCGTAATAAGTAATGGTGGAATGTAATAGCTCTAAACATTAGCTGACTAAGTGTGCCAAGACAGAAGAACGGTGTTTAAGTCATTCGATCTAAGTTTCTAACCCCGAGTGACACACTTGTCTGATCACAGTCGTTATGACGTTTTTCAGTCTGTCACGTGACTCACAGAGACATGCTGAACTTTCAATCCTAAAACAGTGTTGGAAGGTTTGACAAGTATTCAACCAAATCATCGATTTTGCCAACTCGACAAATTGAGCACTTCCCTCAATTCCGCCAATGTTGAGATAACGCTGGTAGAACTCTGCTGGAATCCTTCAATTGGATTAGTGAGCGAGAACATAAACCAACGTCATACATGTTTTATGAGTTGTCGTTCTTTGCTGTTAACTGATTTCTTTACTTCCTACCAGCAATACATTATCAGAGTTTGGTACTCGCTCACAATAGACGAGTTTGGTACTCGTCTCTCACAATAGACGAGTTTGGTACTCGCTCACAATAAACGAGTTTGGTACTCGCTCACAATAGACGAGTTTGGTACTCGCTCACAATAGACGAGTTTGGTACTCGCTCATAATAGAGTAGTGTTGTACTAAATCACAACATTAGACATTCCAGAAATTCCAGATTATTAGACTAGTACCCGCACACCATACTAGAGGAATTTAGCACTATGCCGAATTTGGTACTCGCACACCAGTATTCCTAAGTTTGGCTCTGACGGCGAGCTGTAATGGGGGCTACATGGGTCTTGTTCAGAATCGTCTTCATGCAGGATCTGTCTTCGGGCAATAATTTACTTTTGGATTAGAATCTCAGCAGGGGCAGGACGTGGGACTTGAGGTCTTCGAGCAGACAACCACGGCACTGGTTCCTGGACAACTTACTAGACGTGATATAGCACAAAGCTTACACTGGCAATCGGTAGATTGAGATAGATTTCATTGACTTCGTTATAAAGATATATATTTATAGCTATATAGCTAAGAGGCCTGTACGTAATAATGTATTACGTTTTGGTTAGAGGTGCCCAAATTCGATTGATTCATTACAAACTTAGCACAACAAGCACTTGCTATACATTGTCCTGTTTATCTGTAGTAATTAGCTCAGGTAAAATCGTGTGGTGTCGTAGAGGTATTATACCAATGATTGTAATATCTAGTTTGATGAAACCTAAACACCAATTCTGCACGATTACTCTGACATTTGAATATGCCTACTTTGATCCTTGCTATAAACTGAGCCTGACACTGGGAGACTGTTATTAACAGCAATCACAATATGAGTCAGAAGACATCATCGCAAAAGAAATTCCAGAAATTTGAAACTCAGATCGTCCGTTGCCATGAGAACAGACATGAAATGAATTACGATGAGAGAGAGAGGCGCGTTCTGCAATATCCCTGATTTCCCCCCGACAGCTGCTGCGTCCATACTTCATTGTTACAGAGTACTTAGTGTAGAAAACAGGCGAGCTGGACCAAATAGAACAAGCGTTATGTTAGACAGGAAGATAGATATCCAAATATACAGCAGATAGGCACTGAAAATTGCTGTCTGATAATTGATAGTCTGTCGTATGCTAGTATCAGTAGTGTCATATGTACTGCTAGATCAGAATTGCGATGCATTGTACTACTTCTCTAGTAGTCTATGATACACCAGCAATTACTAGTCTGATATCAGTACTGTGCTACTTCCTACTAGTCTGATATCAGTACTGTGCTCCTTCCTACTAGTCTGATATCAGTACTGTACTCCTTCCTACTAGTCTGATATCAGTACTGTGCTCCTTCCTACTAGTCTGATATCAATGCTGTGGCACTAGTTATATACGCCTGGAAAAAAGTATCGCAACACCCGAAACAATCAGGCCTCATGTCAACATTTCTAAATATTTTGAAAGTCTGTTACTGGGGTCCGCACTCATAACCCTTTTGCTACACCATATATTGAGATACTGTTGTACTTACATTTCTGTGATATATCAGTACTGTGCTACTAGTCTGTGATCTATCAGTACTGTGGAACACTATCTAATAGTATCTATTGATGACAATCCTATCTGCCCAGACCCAGATTTCCTAAAAGGAATAACATCTCAGAAATCAGATCTGTATAAAATTCAGTTTACAATTGAGTTTTCAGTTTTCAGTTGACAATTGGAATTGAAATGTTTTCGATAAATTCAAATTGCTTAGCTGAGCTAAAACCTCAGACCTTAGTTATGTTGGTGACTTAAATTTGTTTCGAGAAATCGTGCACATGCCATCTACAATTGTCATGCCTTCGTGTTGCATGTTCGTGCAGATATACAAGAATTCATTGTATTTACGTCATGTACTAAAGACAGTGTGTATGTTTCAGGTGCTCGCTATATGGAAACGACGGTTTCTACACGTAGAAAGGCCAATCGTCCAATACGAATAGGTAAGCACACCGATAATCTGACCAGATTGTAATTTTGATCCATGTTTCAAAACGTATGCAGACTAGCATGTCGTCAGTGATTCCATGACGTGTCGTATATGCCATACATGCGGGTTGCGCGCACTCACGGAAGTGAGGTCCCTTCGCATCTGATTCATATTTTGGGAAGCAATGATTATGAATATATTCATCTGGCACAACTCTTCTCTCAACCTTTGACCATGAAGTTAGTTATACATAGACAGGTTTCTAACTCATTACATTGTAGCAATCAGATCAGTTCTTTTATCTCATAAGTTGAAACTAATTTGTCTTCTGAAGTTAAAAATAGTGTCAATCTAGATAAATAAATGCATCATCTATCTAGTTCAACATAATTATTAATTAACGTCATATATACAAAGAATACGAAGCGCTATTTCCGGATCCACAGAACCACGCGTACTATATTTGGTGAGGTGAAGGTCTATCTCCGCCAATACACAACAGAGGTGGTAGATTTCACTATTTGCTCATTACTGATTGCAATCGACATCAAATTAGCATACGCTCGATGAATACATATGTGAATGTAACAGATCTGAGAGAATAAGCCAGGGATATTCCGATGATACACTGTATGAAGCAATTAGCCACGAGTACTGGCGGAGAATAGAACTGGACAAGATGGCGTCTGCTAATATTGACAGTCCCGCACTGGAGGCTTCTTAAACATGGCCGACGTAAAATAAGCACGCTCATTAAATAGACAAAGGTGAAAAAGCACGCCTCATCACCCCAGACTTGCATATGCTGCTCCGCTATAACAAATAGTACTTGTACGTGTCTTTGGCGCTGGCTGACTTCAACGATCACATTTTGCTGTTCTGTTTGCCTGCTTTCGTAGGTCATGTTGCGAATGCCGTTTGATTAGCGCTCCCAATGGACATGAGTTGTAGACAGAGAAGATTTATTAATTAATATCATGGAATAGATCTGAACCTTTCATTACTGATAGGCCAACAATTCCTGACTTTTGCCAATCACGTGAGCATGGTTTTCTTTCCGTGAACAAAGTATTCGTGTGTCTGCTATATAGCAAGTCCTGATCAGCCAATATAAATTATATACATGAATGTCCCTAGGAACTGGGGCGTTGGATTATTATAATATGTGAATTAGCGATCCATAATGGTCCAATTTAGTACGACGGAGCACATGGATGGAACCATTGGGCTCGTGCAGACGCAAATACACGCCAACCAACTTGCAATGGCAGCCTAGAATCGTACAACTGTTCCACCCACTTAGCATTCCTCCTGGTCAGAGGTTAGACATACGTCTGATAATTATATGACAGGTTTTACGTACTTGTATGTGGTATAACAGTGTCTAGAGAGTGAGCAGGTACACTTTGTAGCACAGCATGATGCCTCTCTAGATATACACTGGTAGTATTCCTACGTTAGAATTCGTGTTAGACTGTACATATTGTCCATGATATCTGTTCACCCATTATCTCTGTGTTCATCCATAACCTTCTCCGTTCACTCATCACTTTTTCAGTTCACCCACCACCTATATCGCCACCCACCAACACATCTCAGCTATATCAACCTACCACATGTATTTACCATACATCCACCCACCCACCACCACCGCCTCTATCTCCAGCTACCATGTTGGAATGTTCCACTTATATGTACTGTCTGTCTTATTGGTAGTACTGTGTGGGGAATAGCTTAACCTTTAACGTGGCGCTCGGCACATTAATGGCGTAGTTCCGTTCAATTGAAATGTTACGGCAAGTACATGACTGATTGCTTTCTTGATGCGGATAGAATCAGTACTTCCAAGAAAGCAAGATTTCAGTATTGCGGTGATGAAGAGGTGAAACTCACAATATTGATATCGCCGAGAGGAAATGAAAACCATGGACTCATCCGACAAATGGCTGGTCACTGGCGAATCAACGTTTCGTTTCGTTTCGTTTGGCCTGGGGGAAATTACACGAGCCGCCGCATAGTGGCGCTGATCAATAGAACGCCGGTGGCGGGAATTGCGTGGCCATCTACGTCATTGACATCTTCCTTCACGGTGCAGCTTCTTCCGTTGCCATCATTTCATAACGGGTGTATTCGGAACTTCGGGTGCAGTATCTGCCAGTTCTGTACACTAATTACAGGAAATGCGAAACAATCACCATGTGGTTTACCCCTCCCTACCAGCATCCAGCACTTGGTATTCTGCTCGCATTTTCCGACGTTAATTGTCAACTTTTGTTCTACATTCCGGTCTATCGTGATGTGCGATCATGTAGTGAGATGTACGGTCTATGCTTTATGGAAATACGGCTTCTAAGTGAATGTTTCATAAGACGATCTATTTTATGAAACATTGCATTAATGGTGAAATATTCCCATCCTAGTTTCTATGACCGACTTGCCGAGGCCTCCAGCATCCGGGTTCCTCTGCCAGTACAACCGTCGCCAGCGTATCCATATATACATGGCGATGTCAGTGAGACGTGCCCTGCTTCCAGATGCCACTCGTTATATCCATATCACAATCACTGACTGCAACCTTCCTATAAACTGTGCTAAATATGTATTACTCTGAATCTGTATTCATGAACACGGCATTATCTGTCCATCTGTAGGCTTGTCATTACACCTGGAGTATCAGCGAGACCTACTAACCGTGGGAGACACTGTGGATCTAGTAAGATATCGTAGAATAGGACATGTTTAGTACCAGATACCTATTGTAGCTACACTATCTAATTTCTCAGTTGCATTTCAAAAGCATAAGTGCATATGTACACTGTTGCTGAATAAATAAAGGTGTCCAGTTTTAATTTATAAAATATATTTCTGCAATATTTTACCAGTATATCTATTGCGAAATAATGAATGAAGATAAATACAGAGCCGTAGATTGTACACACTCATGTAGACCCTCAGGGTGAATCGCTACGTATATAAGTACCAATGTAGATAGGACAAGATAGGTAGCATACACGGATGGTCCCGATAACGCGGTTTAACTGGTAGATAGCGTGGATTATATGGGAGATAGCGCGGATAATACGGGAGATAAGGCGCATTAATGTGCGGGACATATGTGCTATGCAGCATCTTAAACACATCTTGAAGGTTGTTGACGGTCTGTGAGGTGTAGTTTTAATGTTCCCCTGTGGAGATGCGAGGTGATGATCTGAGATTGTTGAGAGGATGATACAGAGGTACATTGATGAATAGATGTGGATGAATTCATATAGTATAAATATTAATACTTATTAAGCTGATCACATTCTACTGATGTATTAAAACAAAGACGTATAGTAGCGTCGAGTAATTCACATGGTCAAGAGGGGCGTCACCACAGTCACCACATGGTCACGTGTCATACCCCGGTGTCACAGTCAGTGTGGGCAGATAGGCAGATATATACAGAATATGTTAGTATGCTAGTACATGCACACCTGTGACTCTCTCGGCTGACAGACAAACGTGTACTTGTCATCCTGTACGGCGATGGGTCAGTGACCATGCAAATAGCTTCAACATCTGCACTATCCGCTCTTGTTGGCTTTAAGAATGAGAATACTGTATACGTTTACCAATAGGTAAATAATATCCAGGTTATTATTTGCGTAACGTACTATGAGTAAGGTAAGTGGTTGGGCAGACAAAAGGTGGTTTATGTGGTGTCACCTGGCAGTAGAATGCATGTAGGGAGATTGTGCTGGGGTCATATTTACAATAGTACTCAGATGTTGAGTAGTCCTGATGACAAGAAAACTAGTCTTAGCGTCTATTAGGGCACGTGATCAAGAGAGATAGACAGAAGGTGCCGAAGATTGGCAAATAGAAATAGATATAAACTCAAAGTACCGGTACACAGAATGTGTGGGGGATAGTACACATAGCCAGTTTGAGCTTTGCAAATAGTTGTAAAAATAAAGCAGTTTGAAGTTGTGTAAGTCAGATATTGTAGGCGTGTCTGGCTGCTGGATTCGCCATACATGGCACTATGTGTCCCGACGTTCGGAAATGTTTTACTTTGGTAATGTTTAGAAATCTAGAATTAGTTGTTATCTCATCCACGATCTGCGTGATAAAAAACCGCCATAACGGTGAATTATCCCAGCACGCTGGCTAGTATGGACGGTTGGAGAGCTAGTGATGCAGTTGGCGGTGCGTAGTGATAGTCTACCAGTACGTCCCTTGAACATCCAGCTCTTAAAGTCCCGAGTTAGATCTATAGCTGTAATATGGCGTAAGACCACCATTCTTAGGTCGCTGAGTATTACAATTGTTTGACCTGTCACAAAGGTCATTGATAAGAGCAATGACATGGCAAATCTTCAGTTTGGACAGTGGACAAGTTCCTGCAATTATCCAGATAGCAATATACACCTCTGCTCGAGTCCATCAGACAACACCTCTAGCTAGCTCTCTCACGCCATCACTGGGTACTAGGTTAATTGTCAACATAGATATTTAGTATTCCGTCTTAACTAGTTTTCGTTCTATTTCCTTGTGTGAATGCATTTGGACGCTATCAGAATCACGTCTGACCAAGCAATATTATATATATAGGCCAAGGGAGATTAGAAACATGGCTGATTTGCCGTAGAAGTACCATTGTGCAGGAAAAAGTAAAATTAATGTATTGGCATATACCGGTAGAGGAGAACTACGTTAATCATAGCTCACACACACACGCACGCACACACACTGGCCAATACACTGAGAGAAACACATAAACCACAAACCGTTCTGCCAAACATATACTAGTACACACATAACATATTCGCCTGTCTTTCATCTCTGGCAAAGTAAATTATATTCTCTGGAGAACATTCCACATACCAATATTTCCCCAAAGCAACATTTCCTATGACCAATAGTGGCAGTACACACGCACCATACATCGAGCATGTAGACCGATAGTACCATTCCGAGGACCATCCCGAGGACCATCCCGAGGACCATTTACTGCGGTCCTGTTCCAGTAGGCAGTCGATGGCGTTGAGGCGACCACAAGGGTCCTACTTGGTTATTCAATCGATCTGATGAGTTGGGAACGCTGCCGTTCTGTCCATGCTTACAAAGAGCGACCGTATATAGCTGGAATATACTTATTGAATTCACAGAATAGCAAACCTATCCTAGGGAATTCCCAAAAATATCGATGTCGCCGTTTTAACGTTGGGGAACGTTACACAAAGAGACGATGTCATTCATCTCCTCGCGCAAAGCATTCTGGTTAGTGTTCAGTCAATGAAATAGTTCATATTCAATAATCAATGGTGACACTCATTAAACTAGATATCCCTTTTTACGTGGGAATTGCTTTATGTGTCATCATATCGAGTTTGTACGTTAATAGAATTTCAAAGACCACAACCAATGACGATGCCGGACAATGAATCTAGACAAGTTAATGTATCTGCTAGTCCATCATCCTGCATGGTTTTAATGCCGACCACAAAAGTCGAGTTCCTGTGGTACTTACAGACCAAGGCAATATTCAGTATCATATACTATTACCATCAGACTAGACCACTAACGCAAAATTCACTTTAGCCTGTGAAGTATCGATCTCTGGTTTGCTAGTGTGTAGATAATATCTATTTGAGCATCTATTGCCCAATGTTTTTTTGCACGATACATTTCCGCCGCAAACTGAAACCCCCAAAAAAATATGAAACGTGACCGTGTTCGTTACGTGATGCCAGGAAACCTGAGAAGAAAATAGAAGTGTACGTATTTACATCGTGAAGCAATTACCCAGGGAACCCCCGTGTATATTTCCATAAAGAATATTTATTGATTTGGGATTCTGGTATCATAGCAACGTATTATATTTACATATCTGTATTGTGTTGGGAATATTGATCGTATCTGGCTGGTCCTGTGTTTCCCCAATACCCGGTGTCAAATTGCAGGTAATACCACCAGGATCACGATAATTGCCGCTAGTAATTCGAGGATGCACCAATGTTTATTAAAGGTTATATATCCTTCATGTGCAATTCTGCTAATTAAATCTAGTTATGCTGATCACCAACTCTCAGTCAGTAATTTGTCCTGAGTCCGCGAGATGACCCTACAGCCAGACCGGATGTCATGGGATGTCATGGTATGTCATGGTATGTCTTGAGAACATGTCCATATGTGCGTCCCTGCAAGGTAGCGCAGACTTTGTTTATCAAAGAGAAAACACACTGCGTTATTCACGTAAATATAGTAAACTGTATTTGTTGTAAAGATCATTCTAATATGACATTTATCTTAAAAACTTGATTCTGTAGAAACGTTATGTCGGTAGCGTTATTATTCTAGTACTTGGAAGGAACTAACGTCCCTAAATTAGTGTCATTCTATACTTGGAAGGAATTAACGGCCTTGATGTTATTGTACTTGGAAGAACCTAACGTTCTCTATTACTTTTATTGTATTTAAAATGTACACTTCACTTTGTGCTTGCCTATCGACGATGGAATAGTTTGACATCCATGTAAGCCAGCCTATACGTGTAGTATGTTTGTAAAGCAACATATGCATAGTTTTATATCACTTGATATAGAGATAACTTGTATTGTGCATCAAGTAAATGTGCATCGCTGTTGGTAATATCGTTCGCGTTGGCAGCAACATGACAGTTTGTAGATCGGTTATAGCCTACGGCTTATTTCCCACCACTTGACACGATATGTGATATTGAGGCAGGTGCTGTATACATTATTTATTCAATCAAACTTATAAAACACAAATCACTAATTACATTTGAGCAGTTGTGTCTGTGTTACTTGTGTTAATGGGGTTTTGAATAACGTGATGAAAATAGATGACTGTGGGTTTCGTACCCGCGGGAATTTTCACACATATAGATCAATGTAGCTATATATGTCTCGTCCGACACTGATAGTAATTTGGTCAGAAATATTCTCGGGTACTTGCTAATGATATTAACATGATCACGTGACTCCCCGCATCAACAAAGCGACACGGACAGAAGCACGTGGCGAGAAACACCCGTGTCTGACATAGCCACAACAAAGACGGTTGCCGTGGTAACTAGAGAAACGCCCCAAACAGAAAGGAACAAAGAAACTGACGTCTGCTTTGCTTCTTGTACAGGAGAATGTCTCTGTTTTCAGTGATGTCCGGCCGTGTGGACTGTGGTCATCACTTGGTGACGTTATGTAACGAGGATTGTGACGGGGAAACGCTGTATCACGTGGTTAGGTAAGTATTAAATCAGTCGTACAGTGAGCACGTGCTCTGTGACGAATATGACGCTCCCATTGTCGCCAGTCAGGGCTGATACGAGGGCGCACATTGCCTTTGTAAATGTTTGTCAAATGAACTATGGATAACAGAGGTACTTTTAATGTAGAAATTGGTGACATCATTAAGTCCTGTGTAAGAGAACATCAAGTACTTGAGACGATGGTCTTCAATGCAATCGTTGATAATCATAGCAATTATTCATTAAGTAGTTAATTATGTAAAAACTGTTAGTTATGCCACGTTAACAGCCTTGGTGTAATGGCAAGCTACCCTCTAACTGCCTATCACGCATTGATCATCAAAATGCAGACATTGTTCGTCTTATTGAGATTTTATTCTATAATTCTCTTTCATCGACAAAGCAGGACATTCGGTACACCAGTAATGTTCTATGACACGTAACTTATGCTTAATTTATGCTATTAGACATAATCAAATTTAATAAAACTATATATGCTGTAAAATATGTCAGGGATCCTATTCACGAAACGTGCTTGTGATTATGTGAACTTTAAGATTGTTGTACGACCGTATTGAAAATTGGCCCCCAACTTTCTAACGATTATAGCCAGCAAGAATGGGAGGATGGAGGAATAGAAAATCTTGATATTTGTAATAAAGTAACGTTATGATGACCAGTTCAGCTATATAATAATATGGTATCCGTTATATTCGAACACAGACAATTACCCATAAAGTTGGCCACGTATGCTGCTACCGCACTTGTATGGTCATCTCCAGTTGGCCGATGTGTAGGGACACGTGCATTTCTGATATTGAACATGTTCATATGGTCATACAGATTCCTATTGACATTGGGACATGCGCGTGACGTTATTGAAATTCAACGAGGGAATAACCTCGATCGGGGAAATTGGCTTTCTGTTACGAGCCCTAACCGATCATAAATTCGCTGAGATATGATAGGAATTTAATCCCTGAGCCGAAGCCCCAGGATGGACGGCCAGACATTTAGACTGTGACAGTTGTGATAGATTAGTATTTCTGCTACAATACTCAGGTAATTACCGAGATGCGACTTAAAGTAGAATCTCTCCATTATCCTAATGAAATGACAGACCAGAATTTAACTTTCTGGACAGCACTGTAATGCGCATGCGTGCATCTCGAAACCCAGTCATTATCGCTCGGATGCCGGTAACTGGAAACACTTTCCATTTTCATCCAAGGTGATTCTCAGAATTCGACACTTTAACCATAGGGAGAAAACACCTCAATCTGAAGTTCTATCTCCAGGTTATAATTCAGGGACCGTATGTTTGTCTCCTAGAAGGACTGGTATATAATATGTAAAACAAACGAGAAGCGATTAGAAAGTCTACGTGATGGAAGTATTTAGCAGATTGTCGCACTCTGACCACTGTTAAACTTTCTCAGTTGCTAGAAACCAAGAATGTTACCAGCGCCCGCCTATGAACGTCATCGCGCTGTGCATGTTCCAGCATCACCGGGGTAACCAATGTGGAGGGCGCTCTTGGCTAAAACAATTCTTTAGGATGTGAAAAGTATTTAAATAAATAATCACTTCTTGGAGAAAATAGAATATGAACTTGATACAGTCTGACCAAGTATATGATTGGAATTTCATCAAAGTCATCGGCAACACTTTCTAAATTGAAAATCTGATGGCCATAGCTCATGAAGAAAATAACTTTTTTTGTCTGTCATGGTTTATTAGCTTGGTATAAGTAGCCTACTAGGATACATCTAGCATTGCTAGTTCGTCAGGTGGACCTCAAACATGTACGAAACAAGGATAGATTGCTGTTATCCAAACAACCTAAACATATCCAGCCTTATTAATAACATGCCTTGGGATACGAATATAACACGGTATATTATTCCGCTTGGCCGAAGTCTGGAACTTTGAACTTCACACTGTGATGCCGCGGTACAAATTGATAAATATTAGTAGTACTACATGCTACTGCAAACCGCTCTGCCCTCGGGACCAGGGTTTACTTAACACGGAATCAACCATTCTCAATTTCAGTGTTGACATAAGTCTTTAGCAGCTACTCTCAGTATCACAATGGAAGATCCCTAATCCCAGACAAAACAACACTTACTCATTCCCAGTAATACCTCTTGGTATTAAATCCTATTCATTCGTTCCCCAGTCCGCACATAAACAGTGGACGACACGAGAAACTAATGTCAGGCCCGCTATTGTTTCCGAGACGCGAGTCTTAATCCAAGACACCCCACAGCACAAAATAGAATTTTAATCCCTAAAATCACACACGGCGGTAGTATAGTCACCATACAGTATTACCTATATAAGTATTGACATATACTAACTACGTTTAATATATAATAATCTTTAATAACGGGCAATCCTCAGGCCACCCCACCGTGCATCACCACCCCCAGACACACACACCCTGGTCAGTATATCAGTATGAGTGTGTGGTACGGGAGTCAGTAGACGAGTTGGTATCGGTCCCCTATACTGCCCTGCCCAGTGGTCTGCCTACCTGCAAGTTAAGAAGTTTCGAGAATACGGCCCCATACGGATATGTACAGTTATCACAAAGGTAAGCTTGTAATGAAGTAATTTAGCGACATATTACTTACTATGGTTCAATTAACACTAACTTTTGCACGGCAAAACCATTCTTTTTAGATTCCTTTTCCTGAGGAAATAGTGAATTAATCTAGAATTAAATAAATTACATTTTGTATGTTGGTGTGCCCTCATATCAGACTAAATCGTGGTTGTATTAACTAGCAGTCGAGACGGGTCCAAATGACGGGGTCTCGGAGATACGTGTATCTGTGTGTTGCTTGTTTTGTTTCCCACAACAGATATTTGACTTATAAAATATGATAATAAATTATATTACCCGCGAAGTACTTCCGCTCAGTAATAGTGCGGTTGTATTTACAAAACGAGAAATATATACAGAGTTGAATATGTATAAATGTTTTCATTGGCGCGAAAAGTGGTAATTTGCAAGGTCATGACCCTTGTGCTACGCAACATAACGCGTGGTTGAGAACTAGGTCATGTGACAGCACGCGGTTCATGAGCTGATAGCGGGCTGCCGGAATTCGCAGCAAGTGATATCAAGTATGACCAAGTGGTCAGTTAAGCATGGATACTTGACCAGCAGCTGAACGGTGACCACGGTGTGGCGAGTGGACAGTATACGGGTGGGTGTACGGCATTATAGCGCTCCACCCAACAGTCTATTGGGAGTCGTTGGACAAACACGTGGTTGAGGACGCTGAACTCTAGAGAGAGGAGACCAACAGGAGTTACTTCACAGGCTTCACGTTTGATGTCTAAGGTAATACTTGACACCGGGTATTTCTATCCTGTATGACAACCAGTACCCGTGTACAGTCCCATCTCTACATTACTGCTCGCCACACATTCATTGGTTACGTCGTTTGCTTAGCTGTGTCTTGCTGGAAATGTTTACTTCATAAATATTCCCAATATGTCCTCACTTTGAAGTTTACAATGTGACATGCGTCGTAAATGTTTTAATAATTTGAAAATATTTTTGCTAAAGCAAGTCGACTAGTTTATGCTGGTGGTATGGGATATTGTTAACAGTAGCTGTTCAGTGATGCCTGGGGTCAGAGCGCCAGATGGCCGTCCTATTGTCATCTCCGCGGCAGCTGCCAGAGTAGATATTAAATGACGGGCCATTATACGGTTATTATATTGAATCGGCGTATAGAAGCCCGTTTTGTACTGTGACATTAGTCATGGCTTCAGTGATGTCACTAGTGTGTGCCACTGTTCCGCTCCCAATGGGCGTGTATGCCATGTACAATGTATACCTCTGTGATGTATACGAGTACCAAGAACTACAGGTTTGACGACATTGTGCTGCAAGTTACATTAAAGTTATTACTCGGTCATTGCCGTGTACCTGTGTGTGATACCTGCATACCCTGTGCCCTTACCTAATTGTCTGGGTTAAATCTGGCCTTTCTCCCCGGGTATGTGGCAGACAGGTAAGGTGACATACCTAGCATATTTGAGTGTGGGGTCTGATAATGACGTCCATATGTAAACAGTTACAATGCAAGCAAGGTAAAGCGTTCATTTTCTGTTTTCCGTGGACAGGATTTTCAGAGAGTCGTTCTTGAACATTAAAATGTGTTGGATGTTGTATTTGACATTGCACAATGTTGCACACATCAAGCTGTGGTCTGGCGGTGTGGTGGACAAGACAGGGCTAGTTTCCCACACCCTGAGTATCGCCCTAGGCAGGTTCCCTACATGTGTCTGGCCATCACACATACTGTCAATAGTCCTGCACAGTAGCTGGTCTACAGTAGGCCTACAGTTCACACAACTAGCTAGCTTAGTCTTACTCTTAGTGACATTTAACCGAGAATCGCTATGCAAATGCTAATAATGTGTTGTACAACTGTGGCAGTATGTTTCATTGCAACATAGTTTTTGTTAAGGATGAATAGTTTTTGTTAAGGATGAACTTTGTAAATTATATTGGGCAATGCAATCTTATAATGATAATGTTTATAATATCATATCTTCCATGTGGTTATTGGTAGTGTATTATTATGTAGAATATATGTCCATATGTTGCACTAAAGGTGACGCTATAAAAAGGCCTAACTTCATAATGTTCTATGTTTTAGTGTGGATTACGAGTACAGCATTTCCCCCGGAAGTAGCCCGTACTATTTCAGCCCGAGGCGCATGTGGGTATATCACGTGATCAATCTAGACGACTCCTAACACCGTCACGTGTCCTTGTCACTGTTCCGTCCCGTGTGTGAACGAGGACTGGACGGAAAACTGATAAGGGCACGTGTTGTGTTCAACTTCCTTGCTTTCTATGCCACAATGCATATGGTATCTTGTCAAGTCTTTAGTAAGAAACTCTACAAAACCCACAGAGTTCGTGGGTACTTTATCCTTGCAGATTAACTCTGATCACGTGGGAATGTGAAAAATAAGATGTAGAATCATGTCAGATGATTTCATGTAGGCCTATATATGTTTTGGGTCGTTATTCTGGCTGCATGATTGTCTACATCACGTGACACTTAATCATGACAACACATCTACCACAGGACACAAATACCGCATGATGTAATTGCACTGTCAACATTCTGTTATATCGATATCCTGTGTACATTTTCCTCTAGGTAGCGTGCATTCAAGTAAGTTTGCATTCCATTACTTGACATCATAGTAGGACGTTGTTGACCTCATTCGCCCTGTTGTCTTTCAGTCGTGTGTGTGTGGTGTGTCTTACTACTGACACTAGCTGGGCACAGTAGCAGTCAGTCGCCGTCACCTAACTGCCGGATCTGCCCGGAATGTCCCATCTCATTGTCCACTTTCACAAAGCTACTGTCAACATTGTCCTGGTTGAACACAATATCCTGCCCTGAGGGCTCACACTGGTTAACAAGGCAGACAATTGCTGCAAATTAAAATTTTGGCCATCCCAACAAGAAATACAATTTTAATAGACAAAAAGGCTGAGGGTACGCATTGTGACTAGTACTTTTATTATTTGTGAAACGGGTCCAAGGTTCACAGTAGCAAAGGTGAGAGTCTCTCTCTATGCACAAACATGATCCAACCTGCAAACGTGACACGACCACATCTGCACCCTCTTCTACAGTTCGTCTAGTAGAAGGGAGGTAACTATAGGCAAGTGAAGGAATGTGCTATCGTTGAATCTCCACCATTGTACTCATCCTCTCAGCGGGTACCCAGTGATTGTCCACCCCTGTGTGGAGCTTGTTAGCGCTACCTACGTCCTTTCATGTCCAGACCAGCTACTGTCAGCAAGTTTTGATGGCCAACTGCGTCTGTACCTGTCCTGACAAGGATGATGATGTGGACTTTGTAACCCAAACATGTAGAAACGTTGATCAATATACATAGGACACAAGTAGTCCCAGACTAACTGGGTGTAAGTAGTGTCATGTACATATTTATTTTATTGGGACAATGTTCTTATCGAAACAATAATTATTAATTAAAATTCATAAATTTAGCGAATCTAGTAAAATGGACGTATTCCATTTGCCATCCATTACCTTTCCCAGTAAAGGCCTATCATGAGCACAGGGATACCTATTTCAAGGCGTTCAGCTAAGTGTGCACCGTGTAGATATTGCAGTATTGTTTTGTTAATGGCACTGTCGTATGGGACAGCTTTGAACACCTGGTAACCAAGGCAACCTGACCACATCGTCTACAGTAGCTCTGCTGTACACCTTATCAGTTTTTCGTCCAATTTATTGAGAGTGCATGTGCACGCATGTGGTGTCGTGAGCACGTGTGCAATGGTGTGCATGCCTGTGTAGTGGTGTGTGCATGTCTGTGTAGTGGCGTGTGCATGCCTGTGTTGTGCATGCATGTGTTATTGTGTGTAGTGTTGCAGTATAGGGTGTCCTTTCACAAAGCTTTCTTATCTATAAGAGACCATAGCGCTCTCCTAGGCAGTGCAATAGCTATCGGCAAAGAGAGCGCTATGGTCTCTTAGTGGATAAGAGCTTCGTGAAAGGATACCCAGAATGATTGGTATGGCATCTGAACTGAAGTTGTGAACAAGTGTGCGATTCCGAATTCTGTTTGTCTCTTGATTGTCTGATATGCACGTGCTGTCTCTTGATTGTCTGATATGCACGTGCTGTCTGTTGATTGATCTGCACGTGCTGTCATGGATGCGAGTGTACGTGTAGTGTGCTTGTATTTATTGTTTTCTTTCAGGGATTTACTATTTCAGAAATGACTACAATGACAAGTATTTATAGTTGTATTTCAGGTTAGACTATGGTTTTTCACGTTTCCTCGTCACTTGTCCGCCCCGTGTGCTTGCAGTCACTGGACGGAGAACTGATAAGGGCTTGTGTACGACCTTTCTACAGGGCTTGTGTACGACCTTTCTACGACCTTTCTACAGGGCTTGTATGCGACCTTTCTTCAGAAACTGCCGCACACGTCGGTGTTATCGACATGGACCGCACATCCAGTGATATATTTGTGTTGTGTACTTTTCCAGATATGCCACAGTGATATATGTGTGTGGTGTGTATGTACTATTCTAAATAGTTGAAGCCTAACAAAATGCGTTACTGTTTCAGTTTAAGGATGCTAATCCACTTGGAAGTGTAAACTTGTATTGTGACGGATAGATTCCATTCACTATTGAATGGCATCAATCTATTGGTCATATACTGGTATAGATGTCAACGGTGCCTCCGATGAATACACTACTACACAACATTACACGCGACATCGTCATTATCACTTGTGTATTTATGGAATAAACTTGGTGACGATGTTACATATATTGTACGAGACTTATTTTCTGAAGCGGGTGTAAAATATCGTAGTATTGATGTAGTTTCATCTGTTCGTATGAACTATGAAAATTAATTATTTTTGCTATTCATAATTCTATTACTTTTGATATATTCACGATTCTATTAATTGCGATATGTCATTCACGAAATTTCATGTTGGTAAAGACTATTTTTTTATGTGATAATTACACGGAAATGCATTCTGTAATTCACACTAATACAATACCTTTTATACGTTCAACTTAAAATGCGAGAATTGCTGTATATTGCGTCACGTAATATTAACGCACACAATCTAATTGAAAAGGTGGGGAAATAGTTGCATAACGAGCGAAACTGATAGGGCGATTGTCGTCCCTTTGTTTTTAATATTTCCAGTTGGTGTCCACTTGAAAATTACATTGAATACGCTCGAGACAATTCGCAAATGCGAGTTTTCTCTTGTGGCATCGTTAAAGGCAATACATTGCAGATATTTATGGTTGTTTTGGACTTTCTTAGGTATAACTGCAAAGTACATTCACATAAAATCATGTTTGTACTTCCAAAAATCTTTCCACCGCTGTATGGTAGATAACATTCCATTTTTATTTTATTTTTGCTTAATATTAATGCAAGGGGACATAACTAAGTGGTACGACTAAATTATAAAAAGAGGCCCTTACGTTCGTTCACGAGTCGGGTGATGCATTAAAGACTAGATGGGTAACAGCTGATTAACATAAAATATGAAATTTGTGGTAACTATCGAGTGTTGGTATAGCCACTGTTGGCTGGACAAAAATCAAACGTAAATGGTCTCGGATAGAAGTTGGTTTGGCCATTATCCAGGTCAACCATCTGTAATACATGTAGTATGCCATTAAAATCTAAAATGTTATTTACTTCCATTACAGACAGACAGACAGACAGACAGAAATATTTTATTATAAGCGTCGCATGGTGGGGATATATAAAAATAGACTAATTTATAAAACGTTGTAAAATTCCTACCATCCAGCCAAGCATTGGCTTACGAGACACTATACATATATACAAGAATAAAACACGCATGAATATAAGAATATAAAAAGTATGTTTGCCATCCCGGATAGCTGGTGTATTGCGGAGATACCTTCCTGACCCCGGGGCGTGTCGTCCCCTCGGCAATAGTGCCATACATCTTTCATCACTGGGCATTTTATTCATGCAAAGATGGCCATCATCGAATTATTAAATTTAATTATTTCACATTGGCTGCTAGTTCCATGTTTTCGGAAATGTGCTATACTAGTATTTACGCAAAGTTGCGCTGCTGTGCTGGGATGTAAGTAGACTAGCTGGAAGCAAGCGGCCCTAGAAGGGATTATGGACAGTATTTGTATAGACGGACCCGTGTTAATCGATTCTCCAGGCATTGTCTTCCTTCCGAAGCTGAAGTAAAATCCCAAATCCTGGTTTCCGATTGAGATGCTTCACTCTGCCAACCCGTGCTTATCCCATCGATTTCTCGCTGGTGAATCTGCTGGAACGGAATGAGAGCGAGGTCGACGACCGTGACAATCAGTACGCATTGACGAAGTCGACGCTGCGCTTATGGCCAGTATCCTTGACCGTCTTGTATGTCCTTAATGTCCCCATCTACTGGTGCCACGGCTGTCTGGCGGAAGTCTGTCGAAGGTCTCCATCGAGTAATACACAGTATTCTAATAAACATCTGGGCCCAGCTATGCAAGACGCTAATAATGCCATGCAATTCAGACGACAGTAGCGCTAATTGGAGAGTAGTATTTCTATACTCAATGCACTAGTACTGTTTACATGAGTAGGGTGTTGCAACTCTTTGTAGTACTTGTAGGTTTACAATCGTTCCATGGAACCGTACCACAATTGCTCCATAAAACGGAGTGTTAAACGCATACAATCTCGGATTCTGATGGCCCAAATTTACCAAATAAAAAATTATGACTTATTAATGCAAAGGATATTTAATTAGCATATATATGTATCGTTGCTTTTGTATCGCGAACAAACATATGCGGAGAGCACTATAGTAAAAATCAAATCTTTGTAAACCGCGAAGTATTTACAAATGACTGATGTTCGCCGTGACTGGGTGAGGAGCTTCTGCAGCAAACACGTTAAATTCCAAATTCAGTTACAAACACTGCGAGGAGCTCGATAAAAGATGTTCCAACGACAAGATAAGATTACAGTTACGTTCCTTATTTCATATAAAATGGATTTTTTTGTTAATTATTGCGGGAATAAGTAAATCAATAAATAACAACTTTTGGGTGAACAAATCAAACGTAAGTAGTTTTGGATAGGATGTCGTTTGACGATATTATCTAGTAGGTTAACCACCTGTGATCTGTACCGGAACAACTCCACCTAGACACGTAGTCTACACCAGTAGCGCGTTACGACTCTCGTAGTCCACCTAGACACGTAGTCTACACCAGTATCGCGTCACGACTCTCGTAGTCCACCTAGACACGTAGTCTACACCAGTAGCGCGTTACGACTCTCGTAGACCTACGACCCTCCTGTTGAATGGTACTTGGGCATGAACAGGAGCATATTCAAGAACACACTGCAGTATACAATACATCATTTATTATATTTTCTGCAAATATATATATTTGTACATAGTGTATACGCATAATTCACTTGGATAAGCATTCATATGTACATTACAGTAACGAATATACATGGATATATTGTACAGAATAAGATCTCGGTCTACAGCACTTGTGGAGGGAGGCGGGTGTGGAACGTTAATGACTTCAGAATTAAGTAGACAGGTGAGTTTTCAGTTTCCTAATATGTCGCTGACCAGCAATGGCACATGTGAGATCCCCGAGTATCAGTGCACACCGTTCTCCTGTATTAGCTCTGTCCAATGCAGGCTGTATGGGGCAGTACTAATGGCCAATGATGGCCAATGATGGCAATACAGGACGTCGCTGTACCCAATGACAACATAACACACTAACATATGATGTAATTCCATACCAGTGCATTTTGTTGATTTCTCGCATGTAGGTTTCGCATCTATACGTGCTATTAATGGGCTTTCTTTAATAGACTTACATGTCTGGAATGGTCGTCCCAAAATATACAATGTCACTTGTTTTTAGTTTATATCTGAAGCGTTCCAAAGGAAGGGGATATGATACATTATTTGACTTTTATTGACAGTTACCTAGGAATAATGTCAACATTAATCTGCTGATTCCTTCTCGTGTATATGCGCAAAGAAATAAGTCAAGATACAAAAATATAATATGTTCAGTATCAAAATGTACAAAATAGTGTAGTAAAAAGTGTCTACTGGAATGATGTATTTAAACCAATACAAGCCTTCCAATGTCTAGCCGAGATAGTACGCAGGATGTCATTGGTGGCTATGTCGCAGTAGAAACCACCGCACTGTCCTGTGTATAGGATAGTTCTTGTGGCTACTTTCCCTTTCTATTCACACGGGAAATATTATCTTGAATAGTCCGTCATTGCTGCACGTTGTTCTTTGTCATCAATGATAGTATCGTCCGTCATGACCAAGCTTTGGTCGGGGGATGTAGCCCAACCTGTGTTCGAAGAAAACACTTATAAACATGATACTAAAAAAGACTGGCACACTATGTGAATTGATATGGTGAGAATTGATATAACACAAATGTTTGGCTGCATAAAGTAAACCGTCATCACACTTTTTAAGCGGGAAAACCAAATTAAGCATGAAGTCAACTTTCCAAGAAGAGAAAGACAACGAGTGACAATGCCATAGAAAACCCAGTACCTCCGATACTGCATCTACGTAATAGATACCGGATGATGACGTTATCGACATCATCGGCATCACATCTCCATGTCAGAAATATGCGGGCGTCTACGTACTGTGGGAATTAGATTACTTATATCGACCTTTTCGTTGGATGTCCTTAAACCACCCCGCAGACAGAAACGGCGGCTTTCGTTCGATGTTGGCAATCATGACTAGCAACTATTGTCTTTTTGCGATAAATCCAGATTCAATCTCCTGATTTCTGATGGTAGGGTTAGAATATATAGACGTACAGGCGAGCGATTAGCTACACTCTGCATTCAGCATAGCCATCCCTTAAATATACCCTACACGGAGAGCGAAGCCAGATCACCGCTAACGTCATGACTAAACTAACATTTCCCATAAGAAGACGCGAACAAGCCTGTATGGATGCTAAGGGATGAAATACTCGTTATTGAAGACGTTATAATTGGTGCAATTCATACATTTATGATCCAATCCCAGAAGATGGCATGGATGTTTCTGTGGCTCTCTCAGTTTTGAAAATGAGAACATTGGCCTCCATTTGGACACAAACCTTTGTAGAAAACTGAACATTCATATGCGCTTTCATGCTCTCCTGACAGCGATAACACAACAGTCTGTGTTACACGCTGTCACACTACGAGGGGTTTCGCGTGTTCAAC
>JAUTBQ010202900.1:0-22177 GCA_032361185.1 Lepetodrilus ovalis | reverse complement strand
GAGAGAGAGAGAGAGAGAGAGAGAAAAGGGGAGGGGGAGAGTTAGGGGGGAGGGATTTGGGTGGTGGGTGTTAATAGGTATATTCGTATGGAAGCAGGAAGTATATTTTGATAGAAACCGGTGTCGGCAAGAACGTTTCATTAAAACATGTACTTGCAATCTAGGCTATTACTATTAGGCCTATATAAAATGCATACATATATGCCACAGTGATTTTAGTAGTTTACATAAATATATAAAAAGCCACTTAGATATGCTTGTATATATATGGTAATTGGTTTTGCAATAACAAGCATATTATTCATAATATATAATCATGATGTCAGTGAACACTTGCTAATAAGTTGGCAATAATATTATTTTAAATAATATATTATTCAATTATTCATAATACAGGTACATGCTCTTTGAGTGAAGAATCATTACCAGTAATATAATTACTGAACCTTGGGAAATAAACTATTCGGAATACGTGACTGGCAGTTCGATTAAATGACCTTGAAATGGTTTTTTGAAACCACAGCTATGTTTATCTACGTGTTTACACATATAGACCACGCGATTCAAGCACGGTTTGACGTCATATAAATCAACTTTAGTAAATCAATAATTCTGAATCATGGGAATATTGCATGCTTGGAAGAGCGCTGGTTTGTTTTGTGTTGAAAAATTGGGAACAATACTGTCAAGTTGCACGATGGGAATATTATTCAACTTTTACCATGGACAATGAAAGTTTTAAATTAATTTACAAAGAATATGCAACTTAATGACGATCTTGAGAAGAATAAGTAAACATTGAATTATAGATCAAGCTAATTTTAATCATTTTAGATGACATAAGAACTTTGATTGAAATATGTAGGCACATGTTCCGCTTCATATCCTTCTACATGTATTCATGTATTTCTGAGATATCCAACTAAATATTAGTTGCGATCACGACCTAGTAGTAACTGAATATTACTTGAATGACTAACCTGCTGGTATCAGGAACAGATTTCCAGTGAACGAATCTTGTGCGATTTTGAAGCCACTGGGAACGGTGACCCCGAACGGGTTTGGATCTAAGGTCGCCGTCGACGCCGCCGTAATGGACGGGTGCAAACCGAAGGCGTTCTGGTTCATCCATGGGTTGGGGTTCACCGTGTGGCCAGCAGCCAACCACTGACTGGCCAGGGGACGTAATCTGACGTCATCCTGGAGGCCGGGGTCACTTCCGTTCACACTTCCTGAAAGTCAGAAGAAGCAACTTTCAGTATTCACTCCGCGGTCGTCATCGAAATGTCACCAGTTTTTCCCCGTCAGTGTGTCTCAGATAATGTTTCAATACATGGTGAAAAGGCATTACAGTACATTATTATATATACAATACAGTGACTCTCTGGGCGATGCCTAACGTAGAGCTCACTGTGAGAGGACTGAGTACACTCATACTCCAGCCCGGACAACCTTTAACATTCACGTCCGTATCTATTGCGGCAAGATATTAAAGTATTTTGAGCAAAACATTATTGTGAGAATATTATCAAGATATTTTACAGCATATACTAGCATTGACCTACCAAGTAGAAATAGATCTCAGATAACGAAGCTTAGCCTGAATACTACTGACAGCTTAATCTGTGATATAATTCTCCTGGTTAATTAACTCAATGCAGGCTGTTGGTGCTTAATTAGAACAAAGACGACTACCATTCATTGAATGCAGTCAGGAAAAGACGAAGATATATCAAATTTCAAATTAGACCTTTTGTAGGTGTGTCAAATAACGTAAAACGCGCATGATTGAAAATACTTCATTAGCTTGCCTAGCTGGGGATTCCTCGCAGAGAGGAACACGGGAACGTATGAACCGTTACTTTGGCAACGGAAACACTGGATGAAATCGTACACTGACACAGGCAGAGGGAGACATTGTTTCCTCAAACTTCAATTCTGGAACAGCTCATAAAGAATAAGTGTCTAAATTGACCTGTCTACTTTGTGTAGAAGCTACGCAAACAATAACACGCAATGACAGGAACTAAGAGACCGGGTGCACAGAATTAGAGAACACAATGTTCTAATATATTGCTGTGAAACGGAGACACATATTCCAGCTATGTGTTATCAACAATATCTCCCATTGTATACTGTCATCGTAGAACACTGGCTATGTTACTGCGAGACATCCTCCACTAGTTCTATAGATACAAGGTAACAGAGTTGTTATGAGCACAAAGTAATTGATTCCGTGTTGGCATTTAAGAGCCAATTCACATCCACGACAAACCACGAAGCTAATTTTTAATTAAAATAGTTTCGCCTTTGATTCGAATACGGTTTTCCTGACGTTCACGGGTAATATTATAACATCAGTTTGCTGACACATCGGGATGGTTTTAAGGTAACTGTGAACTGAAATTCCTATCGGCTATAACTAGCACATTATCATCAAATCTAAAATTTGCAATTCTAATCCTACTCAACACTGAAGTTTCACAGATGATTAACTCAGTACATATTGATAAAGTTGGTTTGTTCACGTGAAGGTTTGTTGGCTACACGCCAGAACACCGCAGCTCAAACCAAAGACGGTGTTACATTGGAGTGAGTCATGCCCGCATCAACAAGAAACAGACGCGTCAACAGCAATTTGTCATCCGATATTCAAGCACCAATAGGCATTTATTGATAGCATTAATCATTAATATACATCTAGGCAGCAATTTTATATGATTTGTTAGCTTGTCAGAAAATACGATTCAACGTATGACGAATATAAACATGCCATGGCACTTTTCATTAACAACGTATAATTTCCATTGTTTACACGTGTGACAGATACAATGGTAGGTGCATTCTGCACTCTATATCGAGGTACGCCATCAACTAACGTTACTTATGCTATTTACCGACACATAACAAGACAAAAACGGAGCCAATCATTCTCTAGCTCACTCGACAGTTATGGAACAGCATAATTTAGTTAGAAAAAAACCACGCCAATATTTCTACCGAAAATCCTATTTAGTATAAATAAATACCATATATCAAACGATGAATGAGTTAGCGAAGCGTCCAATTTCCAAAAAGTAATACCCCTATGTGTAACATTATGGTCACATTATATCGATGATCACGTGCCACTACAACTATTGTAATCGCTGATAATTACATATATACTACATAAACTACTGGACTAACAACTAATGCCGTACATGACCTGTTGCTGTGATGACAACTAATAATGACGTACCTGTAACTACTAAGTTTGGCGGGAGTCCCGTGTTAACTGTCACCTTAACCTGCCCAGATAGCAGCGCCTTCTGCTGCCTGTGAAAACAAATATCGTGATTAATATTCATGTTCAATAATTAAAGTATTCATACAAGCTAAAATTAGTCAATGACAGGGAATAGCACATTCTAAAATAATGCAGATATATGTAAACTGTCTAATTTCATTAGCACATTTGCTTATTTAATAATTCTAACAGCAATAATAATAATAATAATAATAACAATAATATCACTACTATTACTACTACTACTACTACTACTACTACTACTACTACTACTACTACTACTACTACTACCAATAATAATACTAATAATACTAATAATAAAATATTAATAAATATATTTATATTGCAATTCTGTATGACATGGTCAACAATGTTGAATATAATTTACATAATGAACAAAAACAGATAAATTGCATAGGAAACGGACGGTTTGGATGAGAGGATGACATTAGATGTTACAACTTGATGATAACTTTACAAAATATACATAGTTTTCTTAATATATTTATTTCTCGGGACTGCAATAGCTGACGAAATTTATATACACTAGGGCTTTTATAATACTTTTTAGGTATGTACAATTTTCGTTGGTTTATTAAATAAGGGCATTTAAGAATATAATGGTATTCATCAGCAAAGTCATTGGTATTATACACTTTATATAATCTATTGTGAATAGGTATGTTGTTCCATCTATCAACTTCAATTGGTAACGTATTACAAGAAGTTCTAAACAGGAGTAATTTTACAGCTAAAGAAATTGGAAGAACCACTAAATATTGTTCAAGTTTTAATTCTTCTTTATAAATGCGATAGGAACCTTTTGAAGAGTGTGATACTTCGTATAGCCATATTATTTTTATTCATGTCTTCAAGTTTTCTATTTATGCTATTTTCTTTAGCCAATTAACAGATATAAACGTTTGAGATAGCCACACAAAAGATAGTCTATTTTCATGTAATATTGTTTCAAGAAATGACAGCCATTTGTATTTTCTAAGATTTACAAGATCATCATTAAAAACTGGTTTATATAAAATATGAGATAATTTGGTGGATTTTCCTGATACAATTTTTTCCCAAAATGTAAACATACGTGATTTAATTGATAGCGTCAAGGGTTTTCTGGACGGTGTGTTCCATTTATATTTTAATAAAGCCTCCATATTTAATATTTAGCACGTTATGCTTTGGATAACTAGACACCTGTTTCAATCACATAATTACTGTCATAGACTGGCAGCACGTGTTCCATTTGTGATATAATAAATAATTGTAGTAGGTTGCAATGAAGCCTGAAAACATAAATTTCAAGTATATTTAATAATACTATATCGAGTGCATCGTACATTTTTATTTGCAAACAATATTTCCTCATGTACAGGGAAAACACTAGTTGCTAGAGTATAAAGAATGCTATAGTTGTCAGATTGCACGGAGTAAACCATCTGGCTGAGTGTACGCAATGCGAGGGTACCTATGGGGCGCAGCGGTTCAACGACTTGTCAATCTGCGACACATCACTTCCTTATCATGTCTCATTATACTGCTTCCCGGAGAGAGTCTAGTAGGCGTGTTTACCTGAGGAACTCCTCCCTATCCTGGGAATACTGCATGGCGGGGTCGTCCTCCTCCACCCTAGCCACGCCCTCTAAGGGAGGGGCCTGGGGCCGACACCCACGGGGCTCTGAAATATCACGTCATACATGATCAGCTTTGTAAGTGAAAGGCTGAAAGGGTTCAGCGGATGAGAGAGTTCGGGATTGAATCCATAACCTACAGGTGTTGCCTGCTATTAAAGCTGTAAGTATTATAGGCTGGAGACCTGTAATCGCCACCACGGCACAGCCCCGATACAGCATTGGGGATTGGCGTTTATTATGGCAAGAACATTTTATGCATTTTCCTGAAAAGCCCGATTCCGGTAAATTTTTGTTGTTAATGTTCACTTAAAATAAGGTTTCCGTCTATGGGGTCTTTACATGTAAATTTACGACTGGAACATATGATTAACTTGAGAAGAGAGAAAACATAAAACGGGGTATAATGTTTATATGAGATCCCGTCCAGTTTATGCGGAGCCATGGCCGTTCATTGTATAACTACACCGATAGGACACGTAGAATTGACAGCCAATAATGGCGTCGCTGCTTATTACTTCTGTATGAGATCTGAAGCACAGTGACCACGTTATCTCACCTTGCTTTCTGGGAGGCTCTGTCCGCTGACGAGCAACTGCAATACCCACTGGGATGTTGCCACCTGAAACCAGAGTCAAACAATGCTTTGACCTTTTGTCTATATCAGATGCAATCTTCATTATCACAAAATATATGTTTTGCTTGTGAAAGCGAATGGACTAGTTAAATAGGCATTTTGTTTGATCAGGAAGTAGTCAATACATACCCGTGTGTTCCTGGCATTCTTCAGCTTTGTCCGTGTGTCCGTCTGTCTGTTCAGTCCCAGGGTCTAACTCTTCCTCTTCCTCCTCCCCCTCCTGACTGGAGGATATCACAGAGCCACACCTCTTCTCAGTGTCTGTGGCAACATCAGCCTTACGTAATGGCAACAACCTCTCCTTTCCTTTGGACACACGCTCACAACCTTTACTACTCTTCCTTGACTTAGTCAAGTTCAAAGCAGAGTCACGACCTACAACTTCCCTCTTCGTTTGTGTCTCATGTTTGTCAGCAGTCTCCTCCTGGTCAGTGTTGTCCTGGGGCGTGGTGGAGTCTGGCTTGGTCACAGGACTGGATGACGTCACACGGTCACCAAGACAGGACCTGGCGTTACTGACAGACGGCTGGACCTGGGCCGATACCTTCTGTTCTACCTTTACTGTCGTGTTCGTGGACGTCATTGGCTTTGCTAATGATTTCACCTGATGTTTTGCACACACTCTGCCGCTCTTGGACGCAGACGTAGTGAAGTCCAAGGCTCCGGTCTCACACGCCTTGTCAGTGGTCGGGTACACTTTGCCCTGGTCCTCCTGCTGCTGCTTGTGTAGTTCTGATACACACGGGTCTACAGTGCTGGACACGGGGGAGTTCTTCTGAGAGTCGTCACGGGCTGGTTTGCTTCCATCGAGTGGACGAGTCTTGGAGGATTTGCTGGAATGTTTCGAGGGATGTTCTGAAGTCCTGCTTGACTCTGTGGAGGGCGGACAAGACACAAGTTTAGAGGCAGACCCGCTAGCTTTCTCTCTACTACAGGAGGACGTTCCAACTGTTTCAGTTTTGACTCTGCCTTCGCACACTTTGGACAGTGATTTCTCTAACGGTCCGACCACTGTGCCAATCTCTGGCACGAACGTGGTTGCGAACACTTTCCTGGGGCCCTGTGCTGGCGGACTATTGCTCGGAGTATGTGAGTACATGTTGTGATAATAGGGGAGGGATGATCCTGTCTTACCTTGGGTACTGACAGTGCTGACCGTAGCCTGGGCGCCTGAAAATATTACGACATGTTAGCAGCAATATTAAATGTGTTTGTATTAATGGAATTGATGCATTTAGCAAACGGATTGATATCTGGCCATAATATGAACTTATAACCGTGCAAACGAGTGAATTCTTACCTTGCGTTGTTGCAATAGCAACTGGCTGACCAGACGTATACCCGCTTTGAGTACTTCCTGTTGAAGCGGAAGTGGAGTGCGAGGCTACGGTTCCACTAGCAGTGACAGTTACTGTGGGTAAAGTAGTGGTTATCTGAGTCTTGTGAATGCCGACTGAAGTCCGCGCTGAAGATTTGTCACAATTCTTCTCTCCTGAAGGCGCTTTGTGCTTCTCTACATGTTCATGAATTTCTGGCACCTTACTCTTTTTACAAGCACCTTCTGAATTGTCCAACTTTTTTACTCGACTTTTCTCAGTTTTATGACTGTCCTTCTCCACTCTCGTGTCCCCCATTTCACCAGCGCGCACTCCGGCCCTATCCGCCTCTCCTCGGCCGTACCTACAGTCCGACGTCTTGATACTCTCATGCTTTGGATGTGACCTACTGTCCGATGTCTTGTTGCTCTCGCACTTCGTATGTGACCGTTTCTCTGAATGTTTGCTGGCTCTCTCGGGTAGTACGGGTGGTTCATATTGCGTCTCCTGCTTGAAGACGATACCGGGTGGTTGTGGCGAGGAAGGGCGACTGGGAATGGAAGCAGGGTTTCCGGGTAGACTGAAGTAGCCGCCTTGTGACACAGCGGCGGATGTTCCTGTCAGGTAAGGATCTGTAACACAGTCCACATCAACAAGTCAGTATCAGTTCGCGGAACATCTACCAGAATTATAATGAACATATAGAACCATTTCGATATTACCGTAATTACATGCATGTGTATGTAACAATGTCGTGTGTTGCCACAATAGTATGACGAATATTGCCACAATGGTATGACGTATATTGCCACAATGGTGCGAGGTGTATTGAGTCCACACATGTATCATGTATGTCTAATTAGTTTCTTGCCTGATTGTGAAGTAATGTCTCGCTGAAATATGCCGTGAAAAGATCTTCATGTCAAGATAGTGTTGGTAATCGTATTTTAGAGAGAGGTGCATTTAGCGAGGCTAGGGGATAATTACACCTTGCAGAAAGATTATTGGTACAAGGTATGTGTGAAAGATAAGGTTATACATTATGGAATTGATAATATTAATATATTAATAAATATCAATATTATTGGACGGTTATTAATAACACACGAGACTGGTCTACGAGCAAACTGGGACATACGAGCAAATACATGTTGTAGTATACTGACACTCAATCGTACTGATACTAGCATGATACTATAATATTGATATTAGTACTGCTGCTGTGGAAAACGGATTGTGTACAGGTGTAGACATGTCCATTTGTTACGTACGGTCATGTTACTTATAATACTATCAAATATGTTCGACGTAAATACTGGACAAACGAATTTCTATATGAGACTACTTACGCTTGATTTGTCCACCCAAAAATTTCATAATGTATAGCATTTCAGGTTATGAAGCATTAATTATCTTGTCTTTAATGGATCAAATTATTTATGAATGAACGTAATTGTGTGGTTTTATATTTTAGTCGTACCACTTGGAGACTGATATTTTCCCTTGTATTAATATAATGAAGCAAAAAGGAAATACGACAATATTCAGGTTGTTTACCATCAGTTATAACTGGCAAAGCCCTATATCGTTGGGATGCAATGGAATTATGTCTACCATACAGTGGTGAAAAGGTTGGAAGTACAAACATTGTATGTATGTCAAGTGAATGTACTTTGCAGTTGTAGCTAAGAATGAGTCCAAAACGATATTATGCCTTGAATACTAGATATAAAATGTTTATATATCTAAATTCATCTATACAACGCCTCCCATTAGAGCAAATTTATCAGAGAAAGTCAACTTGAGCATGCATACTAAGCAGCTGATGATTTAGATGAGAAGTGACAAACGCATCATGGCAATATAAATGCCAAGCGATAACTAAGGGTTATTTCAAGTCTAATCTATATTTAATTGCCCGCACTACAACTGTGTATCTCATCTCACAGCGTCTCGGATTATTTAGAAAAACAATATAAATTATGTAATTAATTGTAATATGATATGTGCGTACACAAATGGTGTGATAGTTAATACTAAGTGACTATGATGTGACGTTGCGTGCATGTTTACGTACTTGGTGGATGCGGGTGTTATTGATTGTGGAGTTTAGATGAAGTATAGTCGCCGACTTCATAGAAAGTTTTCATTTATAAACCAATGGACAGGTTGCCGTCCTCTGAGAGGCTCGTGCAGTGTTATCTATGACAAGGATATACTTGATATGATATTAAGAGACCGGAAAGTAGAGATAGTTATTCAATCATGCCAATATTGACTTTACGATTTAACAGATATGTTGGTCTGTCTTATATTTGCGTTTTATTTCCACTCTCGAATATGGCTGGGAAACAATGAACTCATATTTTTCATTGAGAGGAAAGCTACATATTATCTGTAAAACAATGGAGGTCCCTTGATGAAGAATGAAATTAATTGAATAAAATATATTTTCATCGTTTTAGAAGCTCACACAAGTGTCACCAACAACATACAGCTATTGTAGGAGCCTATCACTGATATACCTTGACAACATACAGACGAGGTAGGAGCGTATCACTGATATACCTTGACAACATACAGACGAGGTAGGAGCGTATCACTGATATACCTTGACAATATACACACGAGGTAGGAGCGTATCACTGATATATACCTTGGTGCAGTTCGTAGATCCTATGGCCAAACGACGATGGCTGAGCGGAAGCGGAAGTCGCGGACATGGCCCCCGGAAGTAGCGGAAGTGACTCGGCTCCGATCTGGAACGGATACGGCGGGTACATGTTGTTGTTGATCACGTAACGGTGGTAACCTGAAAAGTAGAATTAAGCATATTTTAATAGTAAAAATACGTAGAGAGAATGATAAATCAGTTGATGACGATTTAAGTATCACTGTTTGATACATCTGATTTTGAGAATGTTTGACACCCTAGTTCCGCGATGGTGGGAACGTGAACCAGTTGGCAGCAATTAACATTGCATTATGTGTACAGCTCCGATATGAGCAGCCGAAGGGACACGTTAATAAAGTAACTACTGAATATTCCCTTGATACGAATATCGCTGCTACATTCAACAAGACATTTGAAGTAGCAGGTATGTCATGGGACGTACTTACTGAACTTACGTGTATACAAGACTTAGTGTAATGGATAACTGAGTGGCAATAAATCAGCGGTAATGTGCATGGAATGACATCATGGACATGGAAATAGTGAAACGTTCAGATTTTGCGAATAGAAAGTACGGTATGTATTTAGTTTCGTTCACAATACGAACGATCATTATAGCCTGACTGTGTGTTGTAATATTCCTTGAAGACTATCAGTTAGCGATACAACAAACTATGACCCCTACTCCCAACCCCCTATGCCACCCCCATACTGACATAATGCGAGAACTGACAACAGACTATCTGTATTATTTCTCATGGGATACCACGTGATAAAGTATCCAAACTAATTATGAATAATATACGCATGGATCATAAGCACGTGTCTGTAGCCTGTTGTCCTAGGATATGTGTCTACACGTGACACTACAACAGTCTAGGGAGCATGCGCAGACTATTAATTGTCTTAATTGAAAGGCAGACCGAGAGGGTTCTAATCCTGACCAGGGTATCCTTTCACGAAGCTCTCTTATCCACTAAGAGAGTGGTAGCGCTCGCTTTGCCGATGGCTACTACACTGCTAAGAGAGCGCTACCACTCTCTTAGTATATAAAAGAGTTTCGTGAAAGGATACCCTGGCCCCGAGATTACGAAACTTTCGGAGTACGATTTCATGCTCAAGCTAAAATCTTATTCGGGGATTTATGAACAACATTTTGAGTTGAGCTCAGGCACGCATATCCACGCACCTTTATAAAATAACAATTGTTTATTATAGTGTGCAATCTAGAAACAGGTTACTATAGTCAAGGAACATTATCCTATATGCAGTTAGAATAATGCATGTTAAAAATATAACAATCATACAATTGAATACAATTTTCACATATTTGGTTATTATTGAATAAAGGTTGACACATGGATTTAGATACGCGTGAGAAAGGTTTATCTCTCTGGTTTGATACGCGACAAAATAGTTTCTTTTACAACAAAATATCAGTGACATACAGCAATGTACAGTGTGATTAATCTTCACGTTGACTGGAGGTAGAACGCCGACAATGTATTTCGCCATTGAACTCATTGAAACATACGACGAGTAGTGGAACTCGGCAGTCGTATTGATTCCAACATCCCTCGCCTTGAATCGTAACTGTAGATGATTGATTTTACCCATCAATATATACGTTGACCCGATCTATTCAGAAATGACAATCAGTCATTTATTATCCAACGCATAGCTAAGTTCAGCATGAGAAATGAGGCTATATCTCTTGATTCAATCATATTCTCATCTAAATCCTTCAAATTCACAGGCGAGGTAGACCACGCTACGGTGCCGTTTTGTCAGCTCCTGTCGTGGAAGACCTGACGTGAAAGCGGGGGGAGGGGTTGCCCGACATGGAGGGGAGAGGGAGGGATATGACGGGCCTTATACCTCGCGCTGTACGCCTCGTTGTCAAGTATGATCCTATTATTAGTCGCTTTGAATTAAATAGCAATTTCAATTCAAGCCTGTATCCCCAAAATGGCAGGGCCCGACCACCAAGGTCCGTGATCACCCAGGCGTGGCCACGCACTACCCCACCTTCATCTCCGGTGTGGGTCCTCGGGTACATTCCATACCAAGGCAGCACTCTCCTGGGGTAACGTAGTGCCTGGTCGTAGCGAGACTGACTACAATCCATGACGTATTGCCCTAATCCCGTCACGGAACCAGGGACCCTGTCTTGCCGATGGACATGGTTCACATGGTTGGTTGATTAGAGTACAATATGTCTGTGCGCAACTATTGTCGTTGATGGCGCCGCATCAGCCGTGGTTTACCGTCATAATCTGAGATACTACGTTAAACGGTGAAACATCCCTAATGCATCATTGACATCTGATACATCATATAAAACCAGGGTAATATTTCACTATCTGCGGTCTAATAAGCAACCCAACAGACAACCTGTATGTAATATATCAACATCCGTCTGGCTGAAGGGCCATCAATCAAAAGGAGGATTCGTATTTAAGTCAATCGACACAAGTTCAAGAAAAATATGAGTTAGTTATGTTGGTGAATCAGCACATCTTTGCCATTGACAGTGCCGTCAATAGTAGTTTTAGTCAGTATTAAGAATGTATCAGAAACATGATTAATGGAAAGAATGTCCCCGAAATACACTGAACACTACTTTCTACAACATCAATTAAATGTTCAGTGCACAACATCCATTTCTCTCATATACAGCAGCATAAACGTGCATGCACTGAATAGATTGTATCTGTATCTAGAAAACAAATTCGATATGTTTTGCGGACCAAACGCCACGCCAACTGACGTCTATATATGGTTACACTGTCCCTGAACTCATCAGTAATTCCCTGTAAGACGTCCGGGTTATCTCCCCTGACTGTCAATTTCAGTCTGCCAGCTGATTCGGGGATTAATCAAAAGAAATTCCAGATGAGGAGCAAAACATCCATGAAGTAGAGTAGTGTTACCGTAACGGATCAATTCGTGAAGGTCGACGTGAACGTTACCGTGACGGTTACTTTGAAGGTTACTGTGTATGTTACTGTGAGGGCTAGTGTTGGTTTGAGAGCAAGAAGGAAAGTATTTCAACAGTATGGTATCGGTATCGCGAGTTCTGTAGATGTTTCCTTCGGGTGCCCACGAGTGACACACTGACTCCTGCAGACTTCCTCAGGAACACCTGTGCGTAACGTACACATCCGGGTATCCACTGGCCACTGACACCAGAGTACGCGTGTACCGAATGCTATTAGAGTGAATGGACAATGTATATCTACTCAAACTACCGTAGAGCTCATGGCTGTGATCGATATTGAAATGTATGCCAAAGAGGTTCTCTAAAGCTTGGTAAACGTGTGGAATTAAAGCGATAGTAAAAGCACCACGGGCATAGCAATTCGATCTGCATGTTGGAAGTGTTGAAGACCTTTATCTATGGAATACGGAGAGGAGAAGCTGGAGAGATCGATTCAAAGGTCGCCACGACATCACCATTTACAGTTAGGACTACATCGACATAGTCGCCTTCATTTTAACCTGTCAATCTACACAGATAGGTCTGATTGACATATCCTGGCCACGCCCACATGGGAATTAATAACACATTGCTTCTTTCAGACAGAACCAGTAGATTGTGTTACAAGGTGAATATACTTCCAGTTGTACAACTGTTGCTGGGTACACCGCTGTGATCTAGCTTCCCGTGGTATGTGCAGATAGTGTCAAGGTAATAATACATGGAGAACATAAACTATGTACACTGAGATATAGACACATGCCTCTGTGTGTATGTCTCAACGTTCCAATTACGCAACGTTACGCTGGTCTGCAGACAATCAGTGTTATAGCCGTCATTACGGTAGATGCATTAATCCTGGGTAATGCGAAGAATGGCTACTCACTGGGGGACGTTTCAAAGACGTGACCACAAATCCGGACGGGAGACTTCTGTACAGTTTTGCTTCTTAGTTTTATTGAGTGATTCGGTAGATTTTTCAAGATTATTTCACTAATATCGCACGACTGAATACCAACCTGTGGTGAACATTAATGGACCTAGTATATTACATTTGCCTTATTTTGAACGATGCTCGTACCTGAAAGTTAACAAACAAAATAATAACCAGAATGGACTGAAAAATCTAGGGTAACCATTGGTTCAACTTTAGTCATGTCTAGTATAGATATCTAGACCAACTATACGTAACGTTTAGGTTATTGTGCAGTAATACAGTTTTGTACGGGATTGCTCTGGTTGGTAAACTGATCCCCTAAAGCCAAAACTGTCTGCTAATGTGGGCGGATCGCATCCTGTCCTGCGAGTTGTCAGTAGTATACACATGAGCAGTGGGTGGGTGCGTGGTCCTCAGAGCGAGGTCGGATCCCAGTGACAATACACCGGACCCATCTCATTCAGTTGGCCACACTTTGGATATTTGTACATTTCTGTAGCAGGCCTCGGGTTGTGTAGTTCAGAACATCCCATACCCTAGCCTACGCAGAGCCTGCATACACGCCACTGTTCAAAACAGAAGAAATCTCATTTTACGAGAATCTTCGCCGCTAGCTGTCTTTTATGTCGGAAAATATTAATATTCAGCCTGGTCGTATGACAGTGAATACACATCCATCATGTCTGGAGGAAGGGGGGCAGATAGACACTCAAAGAATAAATTACATCCCTTTTAATCCTGCTTGAAGAGGACAAGAGCTGTGGGAGGGCCAGAGTGCTGCACTGCTAATGACTGGCCCGGGGGTGGGTACAGTGCTGCACCGCCTCACATGGGGGAGGGGACGAGGGGACGAACTCTTTAATGACACATTCGTAACCTGACCACAAAGGAAGGAAAGGATGAGAGTGTGTGGGGGTGGGGGGTGGGAGGGAGGGATAGAGAGAGGGAAAGAGAGAAAGAGAGATACACAGATAGCGAGAGAGAGAGAGAGAGAGAGAGAGAGAGAGAGAGAGAGAGAGAGATGCTGTAAGAGAATACTTTCTGGGTTAGTTAGATAAAGATTTGTTAAAGTGATACTGTCAGATGGAGTAATGTTACCAGAGAGTAAATACGCACCCGTGTAACCTATAATTCATTTACTGATATTACAGCCCGGGTAGTAAATAACGCAGCAGTCTGTATTCGTCGACAGATGGCCAAAGCGGTCACTTCTGGCGGACCAGGGCTGACCATCAGAGAACGCCACGTGATGTCAACCTCTTAATAATGCCCGCTAATGAGGATTCCATTCTCGAAATTTCCCCCAGCGGGATGACTTGTTAATGTTGTTTCCGGGCAGTTTGAGGAAGAGCATAACTATAGGAAGCCAAACTAGCCTAGCGTCACTGCCACACGCTTTCCTCCTCTCAGAAGACACAAATAGTTAAGTTGACACAATATAAAAGGATATACAGTATGGTGTTTTAACAATTTCAAGAAATTCTGATAAATAATCACAAATAAGATTTATTAAAAATCTGGATACTATGCATGTTTTTCAATCTTTACATCGTGAAAACCTTTTCTTCAGTGTTCACAGAGGACATTTCTAGGTTTTCTAGCAACACACACTGTGGATGTTGATCAATAAAGTACGGTTCCTGTCTGACCACAGAGATACAGTGATGACCTCGTCCTCAGAGATGTCCACAAAGACTTCCTCTACCTCGGGATCTGACAAATGACGAAAGTGAAACCCATTCTGTCGAGCATCTAGATTATAAGATCGGACTCCTTTTGAAACTTATTGCACTTCTTCGAGGTCCCAGCTAATAAATACTAACTCTCCGTCTACTAGACACGTTAGTTTCGGGAAGTCAAAGAGAGATTCCCAGAGCGCTCTTCTCAGATTTACAACACGTGTTATTGACCTACGCGAGATTAAGAGACATCTTTCATTGGTTCATTCATCTACTAAATCCGAGATGCCAACGTGACCATGTTAAATACAATCTGCATATACGATATCGAGTCGAATGCTACGTAAAATAAGCACCGTCTGCTTCCAGTACAAGCGACATTGCTTTTTATTTATCAAACCAATGATTCATTGGTAAAAGACCAATGTCGCATGCAACTCTTGGACTACTTTGATGTCTATATATCAACCTTATAGATCGCTAAGTCAGTCTTCCGGGAAACCCTATGAACCGACCAAGATATGAACCACCTAGCCGATCCAATAGACCATCAATTAAGCTAACCATCTAGACTACCAAACGAACCCACGATTACACGAACCTTCCAGGCGACTCGGTAAACGAAGCTGCCAATACCGTCTAGAAATTTCAGCAAACCCACCAGTCAATGAACCGTCTCCACCACCTAGTAATCGCACCATTAAGCGAACCATCTAGACGACCAATAGACCTACCATGACACCCATATTCAATACAAATCAACGTCTAACCCAATAAAGGAAGATCTTGCTTCTCAGGGATAATTATTTCAATCTCGTTTCTACTTCAGAAGCTCTGTAGAAGTATTTAGCCAAGGGCTTGAAATTCAAATGAAAGAACAGTTAACATTGCTGGGTTGTTAAAACATTGGAGTTGTTGTAATGCAGACATCCAGACGTCCCCTCTGTGTTTCAGGTCCCCCACACCTCCGGCAGAGTGAATTGGATGAGGTGCACCCTTCGGGGCCTAGAGACTAGGCTGTGTCTGTAAGAAGGGAACTCTCGACAGGGGTCTCCACGACGTGCTTTTGTATCTGGCTTGAGTAGTCTGTTAGGATTACAATCCCCTATATTGCTGTTCCGCTAACTGTCAATCAGTTGAGAACATGGTTCAGGGAAAGAACGCCTCTACAGCATCCAGGCTATATCTGGAGGACCTCAGCAGACTCAGCCGTCCTGTAGTACACACGGTGCTGAAGACAGTCACTAATATCCAGACTCTGTACTGACGAAGATTGTTGGATAATTGTGTCTGCCAATTAGTATGAGTAACACCAATGCAACACGAAATGCATGAATATGACAAGAAAACCTAGTTTCTGACTTCCATGTAAATTGATGTTTATTGATTTACTGGTTGTTTTTGGTTCACATTATTGAAATGGATAGTTGAGTGTTGTGTTTATGACATTGTACAATTGTTTACTTAGCCAGTCAATCATGTTATTGTCCTCCAGGTATAACCTATTAGTACGCCCAGTAATCTGAGGGCCAGTAAACAATGATTAAATCAGTTCGACAAGTCGACGAAAAATTCTACCTTCGTTTATCTATGAATGTGTCAGGTTAGTTAAGATGAGGTTAGATTTTAAGCTATCAATTACACATTAAAGAAATAGGGATATCAGTTAAATATCTGCCATTGACATCCTTAGTGGATGGATGACTGCTTAACATAGTCATGTGGTCATTGCCAAGCAATACTAGATAACTCGGATTCGCTTACCCCCACCCACCACCACCACCAACACCACCACCACGCACACACACGCACCCACGCACCCACCCACCTATACATCAGGATTAGCACCAAGCCAATCCTTCGTTCCACATCAGCGGGAATCTGTATCACATGTTTGATTAATGTTGAAATGCAAGGGGAGACAAGCGATACCGCATAATCTCGATGGTTGGGGTGGTGGTCACTAACATAGAGGTCTTCTTCCTGAACACGCCTCGCAACTCTGCTCGTGCATTACAGTAACCTTGACCTTCATTTAATACCAGTATTACTTTCTGAAAATGGACCTTAACGTGTAGAAGCAGCTTTCCTGTGATTCGTCACTGTGTACGTGTTAGATGTGGCTTATCAAGACTTCACACAATGCACACTGCGGTAGTGGTATCCTAGGCAGAGATAACGTCGATAATACCAATGTACGACAAATAGCAACGTACATCATAGAAACGTTCTCTGGGTCTAGTACTCAAATCTCTTGGCATCTTACAGAAACAGTAGCCCTGGCATTGAACTAACCACTTTGAAGTTGAATTCATATTTATGATGCTTACATACCCATTAAATCACCCGCATGTGCATTGTATCAGCAAAGCACTAACTCTGGTGTGGCAGTTATGTGCGTATAAAGCGGCAGAAATAAAGTTTTATCGTATATTCCGCAGCATGCAGTGATAAGCCGTACGGTATCGAACAAAACTTTCTCTAAAAGGATCGGGCTCTAACTTCACAAATATACACACACCAGCCCTATTTCGTGACTAAGACAAAAAAAAGTAACATAATCAATTTATTAAATGTGCATGTAGGCATAACCATCCCCGAAGATACACGTCATGAAAACTCGATTTCTATTGGTTGTGTCTAACAGCTGGTGTCTTCTCACAGGTCCGCGCCTTGCCAATCTACGACGCCCCTTTTAGGTCTTGATAACACACTGCAGTAAAATAAACAACTGACGGTCGTGCATATTTCCAAATGGTTATCTGAGGAGGCTATCGGAAATGGAAAGTAGATGAGTTTGGCGTGGCGGTTCCCTACAGTACCCGCGGCATGGGTCAGAGATCCCGAGCTGACTAGAGGCTTTATCCTCCCGCACCACGAGCATGTATACCCAGGGAAGGCGCGCGCGTGCGACAGGTGCACGTGACAGGCACGTTCAATACACATGACATTTTAAAACACATAGCACGTTCATGTGGAAGAGATAAGTGAGTCAGAAAAGGCAGACAGAAAGAATATGTCTCCACTGGCGGGCTGTGAAACACATTGTGCCGTTTTGAAATGCACAATGTTTGGTGAGGAAGATGGATTAGCGAGACCAAATGGTTAACTCTCACTACAGTTCCATCACAACGAAGGTATATTTCAGTTCTCATTAACATTAGAGCAATTATGTTAGTATAAGTGGACTATTGACATTATGACATGGACAGGTTTAGTCACTAGTTGTAGTCACTGCACACGCTATCTTCCTTGAGAATACAGTATACGTAATGATGCCGAGGTGCTGTTATGAGAGCTATTTAAAGAAAACAAACGTTTAAGAAATGTCATAACACTGTAGATGGTATATAAAGTCTTACCCTCTGGGTGGGCGTGTCCCCAATACTGCTGGACGTCAGGCATCAGCGACTTGAGGCCCTCCGGGGCGTGGCTAGATCCACTGAGGTACCCACCCATCAACGCGAAACCAGCCCCTGCAATGCAACAAATATTCATATTACTCACTGGAGCACTGTGTGCATGTGCCTCGCATGTATGTGTATTAGCTAAAGCCTGACGGCAACTGTAAAATATAAATATGCCTAGAAAACAAAAAGCTGGCGTTTCGTCCGTGTTCATCAAAAGGCCGTAGAACACGAATTATTGAGCAGCCAGTAGCGGTCTTTCAGTTCCCAGGTTAGCGACCCATTCCTTGCTCCACGCTAGATGCCATTTATTGTCCAGGAAATCCAATTGCTCTGTTAATTGTTGCGGATAAAAACTGCATGACAGAAGAAAATTAAAAGGATATCCGAAGACCAGATTTATCACCCGCCGTATCGACTTTTTGAGGACCATTCCACGCCAAGCCTGGTTTAGTGGGAGGCCGCCTGTAGCAGAACATCGTGTTATCTCAGTCAGTAGGAATCGTGACATATTAAGGAAGACACCACTTGAAATGGATAAGAGTTATTGTTAAATGTTATTCGGCTTTGAATAATGTTTGTCTGATATCGTAATTTACAATCTGGAGTGGATGTCTCATGGCAACATATCTATGTAAAGCTGATAGGTGCACTGTATTCAGGCGACGTATGCATGTCTGTAGATTTATACTATAATTTATACACTACATATCGAGTACATATGTGCACTATATTGACTATATATGTGCACTGTAAAACAAACATATTATGCACTGTATGTCGAACTTACACCAACAGATATGTTTCAACTTTCAATGAGTATGAAAAACCTGGTTTCAAATAGACATGATGCATGTTATCAGTGATGTGGTAACATTAATGTGTCCGTACACACCTGTGTAGGAATACACAGGTATAGTTCTATCTCAGCCCAGATCAACGTCCTCAGCTTCTCTTGTGCTAGTATTAGAAGCATGTTGCACGATGCAGCGTTAAAAACCCATAAAGAAACAATCGCTCATTTTTATGATCCTTAAACGAGACAATTTACACGTTTTGAAAATTTCTTACAAACTTCCCGCCCATAAAATTTCTCAAACTTCACTCGGGTTACCCATAGAGACATATAGTTCGGGATAAATTGTCCATTTCAGAAAGGTTTCACAGCGACCAATACTCTGCCAGACAATACTGCAGTAGAGGTATGTTACTGCCGTACAGATGCCCTGTGGTACTCACGTCTATGACTCATGTATCATTGTATAAAACACTGTCGAGTTTGACACCATACTATGATAACATAAACTCAAACGATCGCACCTCTTCATACTCCCGGTATCCTGTTAGTATCGTTGATATCCAAACTATACCCATTTAGTAATTTTGATACAATATTTCGCTGTTTAAAATACCAAGAATAGATTCAATTTACAAAAGAAAATGATAATCTGACACGTTTGTGTGCGAAGTGGACAAACTAGTTTTGGCATGGATGTATATCGCAAAGAGTTGTATGAGAAGAGAGGGAGAAGATTCCAAGGCTCGGTGGAACACTTCATTGGATCAGTTCACTTGGTGGTGTATGGTAAACACACCGTATTCATGAACCAGGATCTATAGAGAGGATCCCAGGATCATGCATCATTCGTCCTAACCTCCTCAATAACTCATTTTGAAAAACCCTACGGTTAAAACACACGTCGACGCTCCTCAATTCAACACGGTCACGCTAACTGTTTCGCATAAAACCCTTTTATATCTTTCAATTTCCTTGGCTGCATAGCTAGCCGGGGGCTTCCAGAGCAGACCTATGACGGACAAGAAGGCAGGGAGGGACCGACATTGAACTTCCCCCTTCAATGTAAATTAAAGATTGAAGAAGCATAGTGCTAGTGTATTGTGTGTGTGGAGGGGAGGAGAGGGGAGGGTCTGGTGGGGGGTGACATCTCTGTGGGCTCAGTATTTGCCGGACAATAAGAGGTTATCTTTAATCCAATCCAATTGTTTTCATAATTTAAAAATGAATTCAATGTATTTAACTTCTTCTCATCGTCTGAAGCACGCGCGCAATACCTCCTTACATATCCGCCACAGATTTGATCAGATGTCACCAAGAGCTGCAGTACTGCTGGAAATGATATATTAGTACAAACTTGCTTGGCAAATCAACGCAATTCTATAGCACACTGCTATGATCAACTGACTGAACATTTCTGTGCGATGCGTGTCGGAGTATTCATGTCAGACGCCGGTGCTTCATTTTGCTGGATCTCAGTGGTACTAACACACCTAGAACGAGTTGTCCGGCCAGTGTTACGTTAGCGCAAACTTTAGTTTGGTTTTCTGCAAACGGAATTAATTACACTCTTATTTGTAGCACTTGACTGTGATCAATATGCTGTTTCCTATCAGTTCTCAGACGGTGAGCAAAGCTAGGGAGATGTCGTCTACAGTGCCCAGCGGGCTCAAATGGCGGGAAAACGTGTGATATGGGAACACGTCCGCTTGTTTACTCTTCTGTTTGTGAGACAGAAAACCAGTCTGATTTTGAATTTACTGTTAGCGGTAAAATGCGGGTACTTCCTGACAACTGGGCACGTGTAGCTAGATGAGACACGGTCCCTTGACGTCTGTTGAAGCGGGAGGGACAGGGGGAATAAAGGTAGCATCATACTGCAAGCGATGACCAGCTGGACACACACTGGTCACTTGACGCCAGCCTGAACAACCTGATCAAATGTCCACACATTATCTTTGATCATTTGAATATAACATGACCGCACGTGTTTTGTCTAGTTTGCGACTTAAAATACTCTGATAGGCTCAAAGTAATATTATATGCACGCGATATGGCGCTTCAATGTTAGCCATAGGAGAAACAGTGATATTTCTCATTATGGATATTTACATTAAAAGTGTAGAGTGATATTTGTCCACGGCAATATCGGACTATATTTCAGCACATCTGGTGATACTGTATACACCCGAGCATGTGTATCTTCATCAGAATATGTTAGCATAGTGTGTTTACTACCTGTATATGATCCACACCGTACAGTGGATAGATACATTGTAGACAGAAGCTATATTAATTAAGAATAAACATCTTGTTGAGGTTCTAGCCTACTATCATGACAGACGATCCAGGTGTCACATAGACGATATCCATGGACAGACTACAACCTGTCATGAACAGACTACAACCAGCCATGAACATCTCGTTGAGGTTCTAGCCTACTATCATGACAGACGATCCAGGTGTCACATAGACGATAGCAATGAACAGATTACAACCAGCCATGAACAGATTACAACCAGCCATGAACAGACTACAACCAGCCATGAACAGACTACAACCAGCCATGAACAGATTACAACCTGCCATTAACAGACTACAACCAGCCATGAACAGACTACAACCTGTCATGAACAGACTACAACCTGCCATGAACAGACTACAACCAACCATGAACAGACTACAACCTGTCATGAACAGATTACAACCAGCCATGAACAGACTACAACCAGCCATGAACAGACTACAACCTGCCATGAACAGATTACAACCAGCCATGAACAGACTACAACCAGCCATGAACAGACTACAACCTGCCATGA
>JAUTBQ010202789.1:0-22193 GCA_032361185.1 Lepetodrilus ovalis | reverse complement strand
TGATATACAGTGCCCCCTCGATATAAGGCTGTTCGATACAGAGCGGATTCGGATATAAGGCTGGGTCAGATGTGGACACCATTTTAATTTTTTGTTATTTACCTGCACTATTTACCTGCACTATTATATAAGGCTGGTACTATAAGGCTGGAGGTATTCAACATGTTCAAATGACAAATATGACGATTGATATCGCGTAAAATTATGTCAAGTATTTTTCATAAACTCTATATGAAGGGTTATGTGCCCAAACCACTTTAGTCAGACTTAGGTTGTTTTGGAATTTTGGTATCAGTAGAAAGCGCATATATGCAATGATACCTTTGTGACAAGAGTTTGAAAAAGTGACTTAGTTGGTTTGGGCACGTAGCCCTTCATTATGGTCTTTGAAGGAAGTGAACGGGCTGAAGTGAACGGTACAATCTGTGAACTTGCATCATGGTAGTAGCGGTAGTTCATTCACCTCCTACAGGTCTATAGGCATATTATTAAGATAACAAAAGGCTGTGTTTTATCTTGATATAGTACCAAATACCTGACTCATAACACACACTCACAATGCCTGACTTAAGAAGTTGACACACTATCCTGTAGAATTCCATATCCAATTTCACAGATCAAGTTTGAACGTAGCCAGAAAACTTATAATAAATATCGGAACGCTCATTTCTTATCATGAATATGAAATATTTCCATGTTTGGTTATTCTCAATAAAAATAATGCATATTTTATGACCAGCACATAGTCGGACAATTGCAAATAGAGAAAAGATTGTTGTATTTCCTGATGTATTTAGACTGTTAACTTATGATATTCGTTAGATCTGGCATTTACCCATTCCTACACTACTATAAAGCACAATACAAACATAACACATAATGACTAAAATACGTAGTTATATCTATTGTAATGAAAACAATTAATCTGGTAGGAGAGATGTGGAAGGAGTGGGCTGGGGGCTGGGGGAAACAGGGATTTGTAGTTAAGGCAATTAATCCAATTAGCAAACACCTGCTAATAGAAAAGATTACTCAGGCATGACTAAAGTATACTTTCACCAGTTACGTAATCCTGAGCCTAAAAGACAACACTTCTAGGACATACCTCCACATTCTTTGTTAATCCTTAAGTCCTCTACACTAGATCTTGCATCGACTTCGTAACAATAGTTTTTACTTTGATGTTGCTTGCTACATTCCAAAGTAGATAATCTGTCAATCAAACAAAGACCTTCCCTTCCCCACACCCCCTTATTTGGACACTATCCTTTCTGATAATAAGCTCAAAAATAAAAATCAATAAGATTATTTTCTGTTTATCCTTTGTTAGATAAGAAACAGGTTAAATCTTAAACAGTTATGATAACAAGTTACAAAAAAAATATACAATGCTGACTTTATTTCAGTTTAGTCTGAAACCAAAATAACGAGGATATTGCAAGAACTAAATTGACATATTGCTTGTTTCTATAAATCAGTAACATAGAGTTCTACATATCAAATTCCATAACAGGAAAATTTTCCTTAAAATGTAGAAATGTTTACCTGTTTCTCGCATGAAAATATAAATAATGCAGAATGCACAGGTTACCGACAATCTATTTTTAGATTTCATTATCAGGGGACACTTACAATAACTTAATATCCTGAGTTCCCTCTATACACATCTGTGCATATTGTAAATTAATAGTACTGTATTAATCTTTTTCTATGTTCTTAAGGACAAATCCACTTTCCAGTGAACATAGTGAACCATGAGCCCTGCAAATTGACATCCATAAACATCAGAATCAATAGAGTAGGCCTCCCTTTTGTAGAAGATATCCCGAGCCTTAAGAAATTGAACATTGCTGTGAAGTGAAATGGCTTGTATAAATAAATGCAGAGTTCTGCAACAGCTGTTTCGGGTTAGAAGGTAGACCAACTTGAAAATATAGTCAGAGGCTCGAAAAGATATGGATGGTATCTATAACTGAATGTTTAACACTTGGATTGAACTTGCATGTAGTTTACAGTATGTAAATACATGTACATGTACCGGTATGTAAAATTTTGTGTAATTGAGTGAATTATTGTTTTACATCACAGTGGGATAAATTTAGTTGAAAGAAACTATTTTATTTTAAGCTTAAAACTAGAATCAAACTTGTATGAACAATTTATATTAAACATAATCATTTATTTTAATTTTATATAGTATTCTTTTTAAATATGACCAATTTTTTAAAATTAGTTTGCACACCTGCATACTATGATGCACACATGAATTACATAATTACAGGGTTACGAGGGTATAATGAAAAACTTGATCAAGTTTCAAACAAATGAGGATTATTTCAGATGATAAATTGTTTGTATTATTAGCTTGACAGGTGGCGTCTTTGTGTCGTTAGTATTCACCCCAGGTTTATGACAATGTCCTAGCTCCATGCATATGGGTCTGCTACAAAGCCATATAAACAAACGTTTGGGTCCACTGGTTTTACTCCACTGGTTTCACGTGATATACCTCCCATTAAACTGAAACTTCCTACTGTTACTACGAGTTAATGATATTCTACTTCTCAGATCAGTTTAAGGAAACTTTAGCATATCACAACTCGTATTTATCTCAGTCATAAATATCTGCATTCTATTATAAGAATGTTCTCTCTTGGGTAAATATACTCGAGTTGCGATTACAAGTTGTGATTACAAGTTGCGATTACACAACAATGTTCCTTTTAAAGATTACATGCCCTGGTTTAGTCTCACCGATGTTGGGTGTTGAAAAATCTTGTTTGAATATTTGCGTTTGTTTTCACTCGCATTGAAACATTAACGTGCACTCATTCATCCGAATTTAACATAATCTCCGATAATATTTCTTGGCATATACCGACAAAAGCATTAACACAATTTTACTTAAATCATTCTCGTCCAATTTACCTAGCCTGAAAGATAAAAGATCCAGCGATCACAGAAGGTATTTTTTCGTGTTTGACATCTCGAGAATAAAGGCAACCGTGAACACGTTGGACGTACGGCAAACACGTTGGAAGCACAACTTACTGTTTGGGTTGGTATTAGACATCTTGAAGAAAATAATCCACTGCTGGTGGTCTCTTGAAGAATGCTAGATGTCCGAAAGTCGGGGAGTACTGATCGAAAACTTTCAGAGTGAAGAGAAAGAGAGAAGGAAAGAGAGAATCTCCTTGCAGTACACTGTATGCACAGCTTGGCTCCTGAAGTTGCTGGTCTATGTCTCTGTACATCCACAGCCCATGGCCTTCACTTCCACGATATCCCACACGCTTGACGATATCCCACACAGAAACAGCTTACATTTGATCATGTATCCTTTCGGTTCTTGACAGCGGAGTGAATATCACTGGGTATCCTCCGTGAAATCACTTCACAGTCGGGGACTTACGGATCCCTGGAACATGTGTCCAGCTGACAACAACAACTTGCAGAGCTAAGAGCTGGCTTCAAAGTTCCTTCTGCTTAACAGTCGCAGTCGTCTCTCTCTATCTAAGCCAATGACAGAACAGTCGAACAAACGTAGAGTCGATCGAGGCTTAAATTGATCTTGGCGACACGACACACACACACACACACCGAGAGAGCCGTTTCACACTGCAGTGTCACTGAGCAGTGTCATGAACAAGGCTAGCTACTGGGAAAACTTCTGGTCAAGTTTTAAGGGGTGGTGGGGGAGTCCGGCAAAAGGTCCAGTAGGTCGAAATCGAAGCCCCGGTGTTCAAGTCCAGTGTGAGTCCTGAGTCAGTGAGGGAGGGGTCTTTGTGAAGACTCGGCCAACCGTGTACTCCTAACAGATCCACTAACACAGCCCTGATCTTGCCGGCAGCTAATTACAACAGTCAGCAACAAAGGAAACCCACGGGAGGGGGGAAAACAGCAGATCTTCTTCAGCGAAAATCAAAAACGTCACCCGTACAGGAAACACCAAGTGAAAATATATATCGTAGCCTGGAAGGAAAAATGAAACTCTCCCACACAGCTTTGTAGAAGTCTCCTCCCAGTCCGTGTGTGTGACCTGTTTAGCTTGTTCAGGAAAAGTCTCGCAGGTAGAGAGAGGGGGTTTACTGTGCAAACACACCTGTCGCCCCTGCAGCCTGTCAATGGATCGGCCTAATAACCTGAGTAATTATAGAAGTAACGGGCTTGGGGATTATACATAGGGGTGTTTTCTCATCTTGGATGGGAGGACTGAATGTAAGGTAGTGTCATGTAGGTTTACACTCCCTGTGTTGTCTTACTGCGACGAACTTGGAAAGGAGTGTCGTGTTCTCAAAATGTTTGTGTTGGTAAACTATCTTTAAAGGACAGAGAGAGTATGACTTGGTTTAAAGATACAGATGGTCTGGGTGAACTATGACCTCACCCATGAATGTTTAGGGAAAGGACTGGTCAGTATTTTATGACCAGAACTGGGCATTGGGTCCATAAGTGACCACTGTCCACCTGTAATAGAGCAATCAGGATAACTACTGACAACACATCAATTACATAAGTCCATTTGTGTTTAATCGTATTTCTGACACCTCAATGTGGTCAATATAGAAAGTGAAGCACCTACTGAGAAAATTGTGCAGCATTTGTACTGTTTCAATCAATGGAAATCGTATGCAAATCTTTAAATGATAAATATTTACTAATTAAAATTTGACCTTGATTAACAAGATTAATAACAATATATTTTGTAAGTATTATTACTATTATCAAATTTAATTATTTTGTGAATATTATGATTGATTGATTGGTTGGTTGGTTGGTTGATTTATTAGTATTACTGTACAAGTATATCAACTTCTAGTACATGTAGTTGCATATCTTCATATTGATAATAAATATTATTCACCAGCATAAATGTTAACATCAATGTGAATCAGAACATAAATTGGATAAATAAAATTGTGCATTCTTTTCTTGAACCAAATATTGGAGCAGTACTAATGAAGAAATCTTCCAATAGATTATCCGGATTAAACATAATGTGAAGATGTTTACAGACCGAGTAGAGAATCCTAGGGTTTTGTTTGCAGAGACAGTTGACGATAAACCGATTACAGAAAAACAAATAATAGCCAGAGTACATAATAGCGGATCAAACATTGGAATGGGAAAGTGTTCCACAATAAAAATAACGAATATTATATCTAAAAAAAGTTCTCGCAGTATTTAAACTCAATAGCGGACCCAATAGCCACATTATCATTATTATTGATATTTCTGTTATGCGTGACCATCTATTGAGTTTTCATAATGTAAGATAATTTCTTATGATTAATTAATTAACTGATTGATTGAATTAGTGCGCTATGTTGCAGCAGAAATATTTCCCCTGCATGTGGCAATGTTAGATAATATTGAACTGAAATCAATTAGGTCTTATGATAAATAATTTGAGTATATTGAATTATGAAAAATAACATTACCAAGCATAATTCTTGGCTTTAACATGTTTTAGGAGATAAAAAAATAAATGAAAAAGAAAATGGCCACCATAATGCAACTACACAAAATGTGCATAAACAGAAACTAGCTTCATCAAACATTAAAAGCGATGCAAACAGTTTTGTTTATGATGCAAATTGAGAATGACAATGTCTTGGTGGGGGATGTGTATACCTTTACCTGAATATGGCCTGTCAATCACTAATGCAGTCGTTTCCTGAGGAGAATACCTTTAATTGCTCTGAATGCTTTGTTTAGCATGGTAAATATTTAATGGTCGGAACCTTGTTCTAAGAGCACCGAGGCAGATGATGAGCGTTGGATGTCGGGGTTGTCGAAGGTGGGTGGGTGGGGGGGTGGGGGGGGGGGGGGGGGGAGTGATTGGGTGGTGGGGGTGGAAGGTGTTCAATTGATCTGCAGTGGCAGATCAGATGGGTAGCCAAGAATTAAAGTGGCTCTTGCTGCTTTGTATCATCATAGCCTGATCAATTCAACCGAAAAATTGTCTGTGAGACTTCATGAAATATATGATAAAAAAAATACTGAAAACCAACTTCCACATGGTTATTGTGAACATTTTGCTGTTGTGAACATTTTGCTAATATGGTAGAGTATTACTAGGATTGTTCCAGATTCATGAGAGATATAATATTATCAACACACTGTGGTAAATAGAAGAAAATAGAAGAAAATATCACACTTTTAACCTTTAACCTTGACGGAGTCAGAACTGATCATTTTTCATTCAGCATGTAGAGGGTTAAATTTGAAGAAAAATTAGGCAACAATTCATAATTTCAATTACTGATTTTTTTTTATTATTTCCAAATCCTAATAATGCTGTAATTTAAAATCTTAAATTTGGTGTAAATCACACAAACTTCAATTTCAGTAAGCACAAGAACATCTCTGGAGAACATGAAGAACAGCGGAACCCCTCCAAGTTTTACGTGCCCACCAATAAAATGCACCCCTGTTCCTACTCAACTAGCACTCTTCACAGCAGGGCGCGAAGTCTTCATCTAGCAGGCTTTTGTTTAGACAAACTCGGCTGAGACTTAAACCAGACAACCAGGAGATGAGGCCGAAGCCCAACCATCGTACCAGACATACAACTAGAAGTCTGTGGTTTATAAAACTTGCTGTATAAAGTTTGCAGCATGTTGCTCCATAGGAATGGTTCGAGCATTGGACTGGCAAATATTCTACATACAATATTTATTTTATATTTTATTGATATTAATATTTAAGACCCTAAATTACAAAGGAACATAAACGAAATAAAACACTTAATTAACTATAGTAGCAACAAGTCCTGGTGCATGGAAGTAATTGTGCTGTAATAATTATTATTATTATTATTATTTTTTATTTTTATTTTTATTATTTTTATTATTATTGTTGTTGTTGTTGTTTGTTGTTATTATAATAATTATTTTTATGTTTATCATTATTATTTTTGGCTTTTGAACCAAAACTTCCTTGTGCTTAAAAATTATCCCTCTAGATCTTTGTACTTAAGTATCTACAAGTCTGTATTTTGCTAAAACACGTTTTCAGAAAAAACTACAACATTTTTAACTGGGATTCTGAGATCATATAGCTGAAACCGTGTCATCCATCCATAAAATACTAGAGTGACATTTCAGTAACAGCCTGGATTCCTTCCTGAGAAATAACAAAATGGAATTGTTGCAACATATGCTGGTAAATGGAGAAAATTCTTTGCAGGAAAATGTTAAACATGTTGAAACACGAGAACATGTTGACTCCACTCTAAGAGCAGATAAACAACATGGAAATCCAACCATAAGTGCTTGGCTGGTAAACTTTGAATTAACTAGCTTACTGAATGTAATGAGTGACATTATCATCACTGTCATTCGTATCTTTGTCATGATCATCACTGTCATGATCAGTATCATAATAAACATCTTTGTGATAATAATTATGATCATCGGCTTCATTGTTGTCATAGGCATCAGTATCACCATCACTATCACTAACACCATCACTATCATCATCACCATCATAATCACTATCATCTCCACTATCACCACCACTTCCCACCATCACTATCATCACCATCATAATCACTATCATCACCACCACCACCTCCCACCATCACTACCCACAGGGACATTAAACTCTATAATCACTCACCATCATCACTATTATCATCACTATTATCATCACCCTCACATTTTGTTTTGTTTTGAATTTGTACTTAAAGTCAATTTCAAGATTCTTTCACTTATATCATGGCTTGTCAGTTCAGGGCAGAAGGAAACCTGCAACATCCATAGCGCTGAATGTTGCAGTAAACATGCGAGCACCAGCTGGTACTGACAGACCAAGGATGATAACTGTAGTGCTACTCTACAGACACCACATCCTATCACAATCATGTCAGAAAGGACACTTTCGCGGTATAGAAAGGTAACAGGTAATGACGTGATCGCTTCAGAACGTTAACTTTCAGAAACATTGATGTGTGTTCTCTGGAACCTTCATCATCATCATGATCAACATCACTTCAATGAAACTGAATCAGGGCTCCAGACTAACATTTTGAGTAACTTGCCTTCAGGGCTAGTCAGGGCAAGTTGCAATGGCACCAAAGGTGCTATATGTTAAAAAAGATAGGTTACCCACAGTGCAATTTATCTTGCCCCCGTAGGTTGGGCAGATGCTAGTCTAGAGCTCTGTTAAGACCAGTCTAGAGCTCTGAGAAGACCTGACTAGAGCTCTGTTAAGACCAGTCTAGACCTCTGTGGAGACCAGTCTAGACCTCAGAGAAGACCAGTCTAGAGCTCTGTGAAGACCAGTCTAGAGCTCTGTGAAGACCAGTCTAGACCTCAGAGAAGACCAGTCTAGACCTCTGTGAAGACCAGTCTAGACCTCAGAGAAGACCAGTCCAGAGCTCTGAGATGACCAGTCTAGAGCTCTGTGAAGACCCGCACAGACAGAGCTCAATGACCTTGGAACATTGTCCAGCACAGCGGTTGCCAACTCCAGTACCATGTTGAGATGTGTGTGCATCAGGATCATGCATAGTTAATTGTGCCCAGCATGGTGCTAGGTCTGGTCTGATGGATAGGTCAGGGACATAATGAAGGCAGAAAGGGGCCAGTCTTTAATTATGCAACCAGTTGATTGATGCCGAGTCCAGTGCCAAGGCTTCCAGGCATTCAATCAATCCTGAATGAATCACTTGCAACAAATTGAATCATTTTCTGCACGAACACACCATGAACTCTTCTGAGAACACTGAGCTGCGGTAATTTAAAGCAGGTCTGCCATTATGTTTTTATCTATTTATACGCATGTTTTTTTCCTGGTGGATTTACAATCTGGTTTTGCGACATTATATTGTAGAATGTGGCCTGACAAGTGCATGTAAAATAAAATATAAATTTTATTTCATGGTTGTTTATTTCCAAATGAATTTAGGACATCGTAAAATATTATTCATGCCCATTGATATTTACTACAAATAGTCAAAATAATATCCAAATGCGTCAATTCTTAAATATACAGATTTAGGGCTAAAGATCATATTCACTGAGTTTTAACTAGGCGTTAATAATAGATGTCACAATTTACAATGGTATCCTCGGTTATGGGCAACACTGTTTAACTCAATGAGCCCTAAATAGGCATTACATTGTTTGCAATGCATCAATGCCTAGTAACCATGATAGATGAAGAATACAAGATAATAATGATAATTAGTGAGTGAAGGAATCGTTCTGTCGGACGAATTACAAACTTTGACATTTTCACGTTTCTTCTATCTTGTACCAAACAATCATTACTGCAGCTATATATCATGAGGACATAAATAATAAATTTATATATTCACATTACAAACCTCCATGACAAATATTGTTTGATTCCTTAGGGAATTATAAGCAATTTGAAAGACATGTCTTTTAAATAAAAACACTCTCAAATATGATCTAAGATAGCATCGTTTTAAAATGTCATGTTATTAGCTATGGATTGAATTTTTAGAATACAGATCTACATAATATATTTAATGTAATTTAAACTTGAAGAGTAAATTTAGCTGCTCTCGGATTTCTAGGAAATGGATGTAATTGTCATATATGATCTGGAAGGACATGCCTTAAAAAACAACATGTATAACTCGACCCTGGAACATTTCTATCAACAGAATCAGGTATTTTGAGAACCAACACACTCCCACTGGACTACCCTGACACCCTCCTCCCATTACAACCCTCCCAACCCCTCCCCCCAACCCAGACGCCATGGAAAAAAGAAAGGGGAAAAAAAAGCATTGGCCATGTTTTCTGGAACTTTCATTGCTACATACAGACGGCTGTTTATCTCAATGCTTACAGTCAGCTGGTTTGTGTATTTCAAAATTTGAACAGATCCCATTTGCATACCATGTCTTGAAGCACACTAAAACAAGCAGATGCAGATGGTGCCTGTCAGGCGAAAAACTGCCAGAACGAGTCCTCTCGCCCTCCCTCGCCCTCCCTCTCGCCCTTACTGCTCTCAGTACATCTGAGTGAGTCGAAGACCCCCTTCACGAACCCATCGTTAGCTTACACTTGAACTCTGACCTCATTCAAAGAAAACCGCCACCATCCAACGACTACAGCTCCAATGGTCTTGGTAGTATTTCGGACATTTGATACTATTTCAAATCCCAGGAAATCCTATGTAAATCCTGCCAAATTTACAACTAGGAGAAAGCTATAATTCTTTCGTTGAATAGGGTCTTTCCAGTTCTGAGCAAAAACTCCTTTCCAGCTCATGGAGAGAATCCAAAAATTTAAAGCGGCACTGTTCAATATTAGTTCTTGGCTTAAAAAATGATTTGTGTATACACGAAGATTGTCCTCTCGTCCTGAAGTTTTATCAACGGAGTATTTGTTTTGGAGGTGGAAAAAAAACGGCGAAACAAACAAGAATAGTTTCCTGTTCTGTAAAAATTCAAATCATCTCCCGCGGAACAAACAATGCATTTATTGGTTGACAGTTTGAATCTTAATCGAGGAATTTCAGTGACACGTCTGTTTTGTTTTTCTGTAAAGACTGTCTTGGTAAATATCTCACATAAATTACAGTAATTCAAATTTCCATGCAATAAAAAAATTATAAATCTGAAATACTTTACGTATTAAGAAATTATAGTTTGAGAAATATTAATCATTAATTTAACTGTTTACGCTTGTTTGTCAATACATATACAGTGCCCCCTCGATATAAGGCTGTTCGATACAGAGTGGATTCGGATATAAGGCTGGGTCAGATATGGACCCCATTTTTGGTTTTTGTTATTTACCTGCACTATTATATAAGGCTGGTACTATAAGGCTGGGGGTATGTAATGGACCCCAAATACAGCCTTATATAGAGGGGACACTGTATTTCAAAATCAAATTTCCTATGTAAAAAAAATGCAATGATATCATTTACATAATTGTAGTAATTCTGCTGCATTATTGATAACATTTCGATTCCTATTTGCTACAAATTAAACATCACCCACATTATTTCCTTAACAACTGAAGAGCTCCACAAGGGAGAGAAATCTGTGGATAAAGATCAAAAGTTCACGAGGTGACAATACAAGGATTTTATCAATATTTGGACAAGATTTAAAACTCTCGTGTTGTCCCAGGTGCCAACATTCTAGGAATAAGACTGGGTTTAATTTTCCAAATTGTTTCAGATTGTTGTCTTAGAAACTATAGCAGTCCTTTTGTAAGAAGCATAGCAAGGCTTGAAAGGACAATATTTCATTATGTCGAAGAAAATTCTTCAGATAAACATCAATGTATTAAAGAAGGATATTTATTCTATTATTTATATTAATTTGTGACTGTGTTATCTACATCTTAGCTATGTCTTCTTGCGACAGTTACTACTGGGTAAGTCATCGAGAATCATGGCTTGTATAGAGTCGCTATGTATTATTACTTATACACCTTATTAAAAGTCGCGTTCTGTTTTATTTTTATATTTTTAAGTTTGTTATTAATTCAGGATGTATTATTTAGAGAAGACTAATAATTACATTTTAATAGCATTTTCAAAAACAGCATTTGATTGACATATGCAACCATTGCAAGGTAAGTGAGTTATTGTTTTACGAGTAGGGTTCAAACTTAGAATATTCTACAGTGTTCAACCACCACTGAATGCCTGAATAAGTGTGTCCGTTTCCTATCAATAATTGACATCAATAGTCAATTTCCACTCTGTGACAAGTTCCCACAAGGGTACAGTAAGCATTAACCTTGTGATCAATATGGTATTGTCTTGACAACTTATCACACAAATTCAATATCCATCGCTCACTGATGTTTTCCTGAAAACTGATTCCAAATGGTAGCTTGTGAAATATTGAAAGAGAATTGATTGTTATATTCTATAAATATATCGGGAGAAGATAGAAACGTTGAGGGCCAATGTTTAATTAAGGTAAGTGATAGATAAAAGTGATCAATGACTTTGGGAAGTTGCTCGTTCAATTCAGTCATGACAGTGAATGACAGATGTCATTCATAGTGTCTCTTTTCCATGTGCTAGAGATGTCATTGCAATTAATCAATTGTCAGATTGTCACAGAAAAGATTACATCTAGACAAGTTTTAGTCATCATTATTACATAATATGTCTTATTTTCTAGTTTAAACATTTTTCTTAGCATACATATTTAAAATAAAATAAATATTGAGCTAACTAAGCAAATAATAGTATTCCATATCATTGCAAACGTTAAACACCATACTTATTAATTAATTTTTCCCCGTATACTGTATATATTAAAAATAAAATAAATGGTATAATATTAAAACAATTTTATCTTCTTTTATTTTCCATTTTATGTTATTTAATATCCAAGCTTCAAATATCTGAATATTAATTTCCCATAATTAAAAAAACAATTGTACAGACCAATGGAAACCTATATTTTTAGTTTCAAACTCGTACAATGAAACATGTCACAAACATTATACTTGCTAAGCAGCAATCCAAACTGCCAATGTTCACACAAAGCTATCTGAAGAGGAAATCTTGGTTGCCATGGCAACCAGGTAAGTAACGCCTTGTTCTAAACTGTGACATTGTAATCTCCCAAATCTCTGGTCATCCTAATCTCTGAGTCGGGCAGATCTCGCCCTGAGGCCAAAGGGACAAGATAGCTCTGTGCTGTAAACACACGGCTGTGACCGTGTGCTTATGACATGCGCAGGTCACAGGTCGTGATGCAGTGTATGATTAGTTTTAAGGACAATACTCTCTGATTATCAGCCATCGAAATTCCTTTTGAAATAAGAGTCAAATTTTCTGAAATATTTCAAATTTTTCTCACTGTTCTCATGTTTCGTATTGACGAGTTCTCGATATGAACTATTGACATGGAATAGATCTATTAATGGTAGAAAATAAGTTATTTTTATATTCTTAGTTCTTTTTTTTTTAGTTGCTATTATTTGATATTTAGATTTTGAAGACATGATTCAATTGCTGCAACTCAAATATACAGAATAGTAATCTGATAATGCACTGCAGAATCTACCGTATATGCATTGGTGCATGAACGGTTCATGTTTCTAGTAAATAAAACCTTAAATACAAATTAGAATTTAGTACCAATCATCAACACAATATGTACAGTAAAATATATCTAGTTAGATAGATAGATAGATAATGAGCGGACCTTCCAAGTAAAACTGTAAATATACAATAAAATCCGCAATACAAAACTCATAGTTTAATATACAGTGTGATAAACATTGAATTATCACCACGCAAATATGCCACCATGGTGTCATGTGACCCATCAATCACATTGTTGACAGGCGAAATGGATTACAGCTACTTGAGACTCCTGAGTGTCAACATGAGATAACACTTATTACTACCTACCTGGTGTGTTATCATTGACAACACCCCACTGTCAGTCATATTGTTGAAATGTACGTGACAGAATCATCAGTGTACTTTGAATATTTATGCATAGTGAAAGATCACACAACAGAAAGATCACACAATGTAGTCTGAAATAGTGCATAGCTGGTTATGTCCATAATACTTAAGATTATTAAGATTTTATATTACAAAGAGGTATTTGTACAAGGAATTTTTCAATTTCAGGGAGGAAATGATGGAAGAATTTCTTCCATTATTTTTTATGAATTTAGTTATTAACGGTACGTTTTGTTAAGTTTCGGCCTCCAAATTATACATAAATTTCAATTAATGACATTAATGTTCAATATTGCCTAAAAAAAGACAAAGAGATAGGTAGGCAGGCCTATATGTGTTCACACGATTCACACAAACCTTCAGTTATGCCAACAGAAAGATCACACAATGTAGTCTGAAATAGTGCATAGCTGGTTATGTCCATAATACTTACCATAAAGGTATATTAAGAATTTATATTACAAAGAGGTATTTGTACAAGGAATTTTTCAATTTCAGGGAGGAAGCGATGGAAGAATTTCCCCCATTATTTTTTAAGAATTTAGTTATTAACGGTACGCGTTGTTAAGTTTTGGTCTCCAAATTATACATAAATTTCAATTAATAACATTAATGTTCAATATTGCCTAAACACAAGACAAAGACATGGGTAGGCCTACATGTGTTCACATGATTCACACAAACCTTCAGTTACTCAATATCAATTTTACATGACCATGACGACTCGTAAACCTTTCAATGCATTGATTTCTAGAAATGATACCACTGATAATATCAACATGTAATTGCCTTTCTTTATCGCATGACCTTCCACCTCTGGCGACCTCTAATGAAAAGGTCAATGTGACAATTTCATCTTAGTTTATTGATATATTAAATTAGATATCTTCTCTGGATCAACATTATCTAGTATCACTGTGTCTGGGAATGCTGTGTTATTTCTACTGCAATCTGTGTAGTTAGACCATATTCGCTTCAATGATACTTTTAATTATCGGCATCAATTAATTGTGAACAGCTATCTTAGCTTGTACCTCAGCATATATAATATTCGTAACTTGCAAATTTGGATGTTTCACACACAATTGCTGTACAATGGAGTATATCTAGCCTGCAGCTTGAAGAAGTTTGCAGGTCATATCGACATTGCATTAACATTTTATTCTTGTTCACAAAATAGTAAATGTAAACCTTGAATGTCATAATTTAACATGAAACAGTGATTTGTGGGGAGCTTCAAACATTTTCTCATCTCCGATTAGTCCGCTTTTTATGTTGTTACCAATGTTCAGATACAAGCAATATTTGTAGAAATACACTTGGACCTACGTAGTTTTCCATTTTGGAAACCCACCATTAAGGCATGAGTGTGTAATCTCAATTACAAGATGCCACGAACTTGTCATGATTGACTCAATATTGATATCATCATTGGTACTTTAATTCTATTTTCTTCCACTGCAATGAATTTGGGGATACTATTTTTTCTATTTAACCCTCTCCCTGCTGCAGGCAACAAGAGATGCCCAATAATTCAGTAGGGACAGGGTTAACCATATTTCAAAATAACAATGATTTAATAACTCTTATTATACTACACTACATAAATAATATAATTTAAAGGTACTGTACTCACTTATTTCGACTTGAGTCGGCGTACTGCAAACCTCGTGCCGATACCGCAAACACACCGTCACGTTCATAGCCGTAACCGACACGTCGGGAATTTCGATATTTTCTTGGACCATTTCCAGACAGTCGTAGACAACTTGCCATCGGCTGCCAGAGTTTGTCGTTTGGATTTCTATTTTTAGACAGTATGCAGGTTCAAGGGCAGCTTTCACAATCAGAGTCCGTGTCGAGGCTTTGAACGCGGGAGTGGACGGCAGATTTGGTATAATTAACGCTGGAAAGTGTAAAATATAATTATTGTCACAAACTTTAATACTTTAATATAAATTTTATGCTTGTTTTCCCATTAATTTAATAACTACACACACAGTGGCCACTGATTATACGTATGAAATTTATCGATTTAAAATCTAGTATGAATTAATACTTTTATTTTTATATTCTAATATTGATTTATTGATTGAATTAATGCTTTACGTCGCAGTGGGAATATCTCCCCCATAGGCGACGACAATACGCATATCTAAAAAAATACTTTTTATTCACTTGACGAAATATATACTAAATTAATTTTAACCATCATGAACATAAAATTAGAAAAGAAAAAAATCCTTTAGATTAAACCAAGGGTATAAACTCACCGTTTGTCTGTATAGGAATACCGTCTGATAATCCCCCTTTTCCGAGGTCGTTGCGACCATAAACAAAGAACAGATAACTTGTCTGTGGAGTCAGCGCTGAAATCGACAACACAATTTCCATTTTGTTATTATAACAAAACATTCAAAAGATAATTATGACTTTTAAGAATACTGAAAAAACACCCACTAAAATGTTATTTGATTGGTGATAGCGGTAAGTATATGTATACTAAATACAATTTAAAATTACATAGTGTAGGGAGTATTATTTATGATTACAAAACATGTAAATTCATCAAAATTATTCTCAAATATTCACTATGGTCAAAGGGAGGTAATCCACAGAAATGAAGTGGCCATAAAATAATTAAGATTATTGTATATTATATTTTATAATTATGAGAAAATCATCATCTCATATGGTTGGAAGATTCCTGCTTACTTGATCACTCATTACGAGAACCAGTTTTCTAAATTAATTGATTAATACTTTACGTTATCGTGGAGATGAATCATCCATACGCAACCATAATTTAAAAAGTTAAATTCTAATGCGGATGCCCTTACTTGTGACATTGAAAGCAATGTTCCCCATCGGCTCTACTTTGACTTCGTAAACATCTTTGCCAACGCTGTACTGGATGAAGAAATCCTGTGACGATCCCCCATCGAATCCCGCGGTCCACATCAAGGACACCGACTCCCAAGTCTTGCTCGTCATTCGCAGATTTGTCGGCTGTTCAGGGGGAGCTAAAATATGTTCACAAGATATATAATAGGTGATATTACAAATGAACGAGTTAGTGTTTTATGTTGCAGCAGGTATATTGTACAAATGCGACAACAGCTAACATTATACAATGAGGACTAACATATAGTGGTTTCTTTTACGTAGCGCTTCAATTTTGACAATCATAAACATGAGATAATTAGAGATGGCTGTATTAATCAAGCATATACATTGTTTATTTAGTAATATTTAATTTTCATTCTACATACAATTAAACACATAAATATCAAATAAACCTGATAGTCCATAATAATTTGCAATATACAAAACCTACATGTATGTATGGTCCAATTTTTTCATTCAACACCTTTCTTCTATAAATTATAAGTATTAATATATTTTTCATCTAAGGCACATTTCCTAGGCATGGCGATAGACAATTGTGATTTCAGCGGAAAACAAGCCCAGAATATCAACAGAAAACAAGCCCAAAGTCTGGGGACAGCAGGTCCAAAGCCATGTAAAGAGCAAATAAATTGACTCCCTGGATAAATAAATCAGATTTCAGTGGAAAATTGCCATGCCTGTATTTCCACAATTTATCCGCAATTTATCACGCTTTGCCCTTTTCATCCCAGGCACATTTCCGCAGTTTTTCCGCCTCTACTCACACTTGAGGGCAAGCCTGACCGGAATCGTGGCGTTTCCGAGGGGGTTCCGGATGACGCAGGCGTAGTCGCCGAGGTCCTCGCGCTGCACGGACTGGATCAGGAGGATGCTCTGGTACTTGGCCACCGACGGCAGCTTCTCCGACAACGTAGAGAACCGCCCACCGTCCGAGATCTGGTCGTTGTTGCGGTACCACGTGAACAGCGGTTGCGGGTTGGCGTGGGTGGTGCATGGGAGCGCCGCTGTCTGAGCCTCGTCCACCGCCACTCTCGCAGGCTCGTACGCCACTTGCGGCTTGACTGAAAATCAGGGATGATAAATATCAAAGCTAAGGTAATATACGGGTGCGTTTGGGCGTTTTACGAGTCAAAATTTGTGTTTTATGATGTGGGCAGGAAAACGTAAGTGAGGATTGGTAGAATATTCAAGTATCGAAATAGAAATGTGGGATAAACGCTATTTAAAAATAATAAAATTTAAACCTCCGGCAGCATACACAGATAAAGGAAATTATTTTTTTTTCACACCCAACTTGGTGTGCCGAGTGAAAATGATCAATGATAAAAAAAAAAGATGTCACGTTGTCATTGGCCCAGAAACAACAGCAACATTTTTTAAACCAATGGTCAGTAATACAGTGTCCCCTCGATATAACGCTGAAGTTGGGTCCATGTTATAGTACCTGCCTTATATGATATTACAGGGAACTAATGAAAATAATAATGGCATCCATGTCTGACCCCTCGTTATATCTGAATCCACGGTGCATCGGACTGTGTTACTGTATATTGATGGGGCACTGTATATAGTTTTCCCCATTTCCATGAAGATAAATACATGACAATATTATTCCATAATGCATAATTTGCTCTACGTAAAATTCTCCATTAGCAGACTCACATTGGACGAAAACCGACGCCATTCCACTGACGACCTCTGTATGGTTCTCGGACTTCACACGACACGTGTAGTTCCCGATGTCCTCCACTCGTAACCTGGTCCTACCAGAGGACGTCATGTTACGACCATCACCTGAAAATTGTAAATAAATGCGATTTAATTTGGCTATATACTCCCCATGGTGTTGAGAAATATTTCAGCATGCACACATCTTGCGAGCATCGGCTGGAAATTAACCCGAGTAGAACTTTGGGCATAAAATATACTCTCCATGGTGTTTTGTGTGCACACCTCTACCTGTTTGTTGATGAAAATTGCTGTTCAATACAGCATGAAGAAGTTTAGTGGAAATTTCATCAAAGCTCCCTTCTGAAGTACAACATATTCCTCCAATACTGTTCTACATCGGCCATCTCTAGTGTCTTGCATATAAAATGATAAATTAATGGGACGAAAAAAGACATCCGGTGACTGATGTTTCGTCAAAGCTCACCTCTGAAGTACAAAATGTTGGTGATTCGGAAGCTGTGCATGTCGACCGTAGTGTTCGTCTGCTCGATGATGTAGTAGCTCGGGTACAGCGTCGTCAGGGAGACGTCGTCGTCGTTCTTGAACCACGTGATCGTTGGTGACGGTCGCCCGCGCGCCACGCACTTGATCGTCAAAACTATCTGGTCAGAGAGATTCACGTGGACCTCCTTGTTGCTCGGACTTTCTGTCAAGGTCGGTGGTTCTACGGACAAGGGAGACAACTCATTACAATTTTGTATGTACATGTGACATCTTTATAAAGGATCCTAAAATAATTACACTTTAAAATAGTATCTATATTTCTTTTTCAAGTATTATTGAAAATAAAATCATTTTTTATTTATTTTTATTTATTTACTAATATTTATTTTGGTCATACATGTAATATATATTTGATATTTATTTTGTTGAAATGGCAACTATGGAAATAGGTTTGTCAGATTGTTACTCCTACCATTGATGGACAGTGAGATTCTGTTCGGCGTCCCGCGCCCGACTTTGTTGAATGGCGTACACACGTATTCCCCGATGTGCGACAGCCGCGCTCTTTGGATACGGAATGTCGACGTTTCCTGCGCCTGAACCACGCCATTTTTCCTCCATTCGTATTTTGGACGTGGGAAGCCTGAAAATATGGCATTAATTTGTTTTTAATAGTCATTATTAAGTAGATGTTGGTTATCTCGCCTTTTGTAAAAAGTAGGCTTACTTAGCTGGTCGAAGTAAAAGTGAAAAATGAAAAAGAAAAAAAATTCAATATCAAATTTGTGATAATGGCATGCTCATCTTCTAAAATGTTAATTTACTACAAAATTAGTTTTTTTCTGTTTGCGCCTATTACCTACCTTCAGGAGTGGCTGAACATTTCAAGTCGACAAGATCGCCGATGTTGTAACCGCCAACTGGCTTGATAAAAGCACTGCCGGGTTTATCTGTCAATAAACAATGTTAATATACAGCATCAATAAACAGATGTTATAATGGTAAGACGTATTTTCGATATTCACTTACGTACAACATAGCATAAATTAAATGTTGATCCCTTGATTATTTTTAGGTTAGGACACATTTCAGAAAATTACATCTTTAATTACAGATAATTCTTAAACATTAATGACATCAACTGGTATATATAACAGGGTATAATTTCTCGAAGCTATCTTATCTACTACGAGACCATAAGCACTCTCTAATACATGGCGCTCGTGCACTTACAAGAGCACAATGGTTTAGTACTGGATAAGACAACTTCAAGAAACGATACCCAGAATAATACATGATGTTTTATTTAATATAAACTTCATGTCCCTCAACAAATTATTTTATTTGGATTCACACAGGACATAAAGTTAATATTAAATAAAACATTGTATAATAACCTCCAATTACTATATATATGCATGCCTTTAACCCTCTCCCTGCTGGATTATGATCATACACTGCTGTTTTGGGCATCTCCAGTTGCCTGCAGCATGGAGATGGTTAAAAATTAACCCTTTCCCTGCTGGATTAGGCACAGACACTGCTCTTTATGGCATGTCCAGTTGCCTTCAGCAGGGAGCAGCTTAAATGTTTCTATCGGTATGTTAATCAGTAAAACACGTACATTCCACGTTGATGTAGGTGAAGCCTTGTTCCATGGCGTCGATGGCGTCCTCGCCCGACATCGGGAGCTGGCTCCACGCGCGGCACGTGTAATTCCCGGCGTGCTCGCGCCGAATGCGATCAAACACCAGGAACGGACCACTCTGAGTGGATGTCTGACCATTGCCCATCTTCTCCCAGTGGATCTGGTACGGAGCTGGGTTGGCGTCGATGACGCACGTGATGTTGACGCGATGGTGCTCCTCGAATGTCCTCGTTCCGGGAATCGTGATTATGGGAGGGTCTGGAAAATTAAGAGTTGCTTCCCTTTAGCAATTTTTTTTTTTTAATGTTGTGGTAAGTGTTAATTTCATGATGAAAGTTAGTATATAACATATGTCCTTTTCATTACTTCATGTCATTGTAAGTGCTCTGAATTTGTTCCTTAGGATTGTATTCCGTATTCATTGTTTTCATTTCATTTGTATTTTAAATGCAACTACGGTATGTAAAGTTCCTAAAATGCTAACATGGTATTGAAACTTTTAAATCATAAATTTAATAATATTTTAACATTTTCAAACATATCTTTTTTCAAGTACACCCTCCACCCATAAAAATAAATGATAAATAATAAAATAGAAAAATTTTAAATAATAAATACTTGTTTGCATCTTGGCACAACTGTAATGTATCATTATGGCATTAGGTTCAAGTAATATTATTGGGAATTTAAATAGTTTCAAATAATATTATTTTGAATTTTGTTAAAACATAGAGGCATCTATTCCCCAGAATCGGACCCGGACATTCAATTTATTACCCAGAATTGGACCCGGATGTTCAGTCTATTCCCCAGATCTGGACCAACTTCCTGACAGTTAGGGTTATGGTTTGAAAAATATGTTATTAAAATTTTGGGTCACTTGAGCTGGGAATTGGGTCCAGGATTGGAGAACAGACTGCAAAATCTGGGTCCAACTCTGGGTCCAGGGAACATATCTCACCTTGAAACACCACTTACTATTTAAACAAATGCATACCACTGTCATTGCCTCTAATACAATCTGGTAAATGTCTAACATTTTCATTCCAACTGCAGTTAAATGGCCGAAAATTGACAAATCCTACTTACACATGACACTGAGGGTGATCGTGCCGTTTCTAGGCCCATTCACAAAGTTGTCTGCAATACATGTATATTCTCCTGTGTCTTCTTTTCTAGTTGGGCGAAACTCTCTCGTTGTAAGTGTTCCTGCAATAAATCGTTATTGTTAAATACATTTTATATAAATTGAATAATTCACATTTAAACCAGTGCTAAAAGTCTTTTTAAAAAATCAGGTGAAATTTGGTGGGAGGAAAGTTATATTTTACTACCACTTCAATCAATTGGTAAGACACATGAATGTCCATCTATTGTATATTTTACTAGTGCTTCAATTAATTTGTGAGGAAGATAGCTAGCTACCAGTGATTTTAGTAATGATTCATTCAGTTTTTTAAATTATTACTTGTACATGTACGACAATCGGATCAACGGAGTTACAACCTCAGATATACAGCCGAGATATTGCAAAGTTTTTACAATTGAACTTTACAGGCATGGCAATTTTCTGCGCTAGACCACGTCCTTGTTTTCCGCTGAAATCGCCATTGCCTGTTGCCATGCCTGTAATTTAAAGTTCACGCACCTGGTAAAACATTTCCGTTTTTCCTCCACGAGACGGAGGTTACTGGAGGGTTAGCGTCAACGTTGCATTCCAGGACTGCGTCCCTCCCGAGGCGGACATTGAGCTGATCGTACGGTGAGAATGTAATATGTGGGGAATCTGAAATGTGCAGAATTCATTAAATCAAGTGGAGAAAAAAAAACTCCTATGAAAAAAACCATATTTAGACATTTAGTGGTTTTTGTTAGGTTCCTCTAATACATGTACATAAGTAACCTTCCTTACCGGCAGGGGCGGAAAAATTAAAAAAAACTTTACATGCCCAAGGGCAAGTGAATTTGGCAATATTACTTGCCCTGAAATTTCTTTTACTTGCCCAATCATAATAAAACAATT
>JAUTBQ010202678.1:0-22195 GCA_032361185.1 Lepetodrilus ovalis | reverse complement strand
TGTACGTGTATCCGGATATACAAGTACGCTTAGAACAAAAGAAACCATGGCAACGAGACCGGAAGAGGGGTATAATTCTTAATAATATCTATGTGCAAAGTCCACATTCAAAAGCAATCACAGAGGTGCAAACTGTTGAATATGGTACAACACACCATAAAAGCGGCTGGCATTTAACCCTCTCCATGCTGCAGGCAACCAAAGATGCCCTAAACAGCAGTGTCTGTGCCTAACCCAGCAGAGAGAGGGTAAATGGCGATACAAACTATGACTACATTACCAAGATAAAAAAATAATAATAACAATAATAGACCGACCGTACATATATAATTATTCAATGCTCAATGACAAATTACCACCTGAATGCGGTTCCAATGGGCTACAAGAGGACCTAATCAGCATCAAGTACAAAAATAACCCATCCAATGGCAGGAACCCTTAAATTTCAATACTCCATTTCGTCAAAGAAGTCATTGCTAACAAGACCCCCTAAAAAAAGTCGGTGTTCCGTGCGGTAGAGTGCCGATCGGCAGAATCCATCATCAACTGCATCTCAGGGAGACACTTGCTCTGCTCAAGCCGACTCTCTCGTCTGAAATCGGTTCATCACAGAAGACGGCTCTCTGGCCCTTGATCTACCAACGTCATGGAGCTAGGACCGGTGAAGAGATAGGAGCCGACCGATCTCTAGTCCTGGTTCCCCATCATGTGAATAGAGACCCTCGAAAGCAATCTATCGACTTCTGACAGAGAATAATCCTGCCTACATGATTGTATGGCGAAATTCGGAATTCGCTCTTCAGCTGCGTGTTAATACAGGGCCGGAAGGCATTGAGAAAAACCCACAGATGATTTGTGAAGTTATTTCGCCTCCTATTACACTCGCCTACTGGGAAGATTTATGTATTTGATGCAGCCTGTTGCATTAGGAATGTGTTGACTGTTGGATTTTGACCGTTCGATAAATTATGTATTTGATTGTTTTGTGCAATGTCATTATGACTAAATACTGCTCGACCGCCTTTAGGAACAGCTTAATTTTGTGATATTTTGTGAAATGGCCTGTATATGTAAACATTGCTTGCTATGCCTTAGGAAAGCATAAATAATTTGTAATGCTTTATGAAAAAAGATTGCTTGACATGCCTTAGGAATGCATTTATAATTTGTAATGCTTTATAGTTTATGAATAAAGATTGCTTGGCATGCCTTAGGAAAGCATTTATAATTTGTAATGCTTTATGGATAAAGATTGCTTGGCATGCCTTAGGAAAGCATTTATAATTTGTAATGCTTTATGGATAAAGATTGCATGGCATGCCTTAGGAAAGCTTTCATAACTTGTAATGCTTTCAGTGATTGAAACTTACTTTAAAACTTACTAGCTCGAATAGTGATACATATAACAAAAAAACATGGATTTCTACTAGTCCTTAGGATAACTTAAGCATTGGGAGAAATGACCCTGGCTTTATGACTAGTAAAGATTGCTTGGCATGCCTTAAGAAAGCATTAATAATTCGTAATGCTTTATAACTAAAGATTGCTTGGCAACATTAGAACAGCTCTATCTATACTCAAGTACATGAAGAAATGAATGCGACAACAAAATCATTCTAGCATGTAGTAATTTTTTGGAGATGGATCAAAAAGTTTAATATCACTGAACTTGTTTTTGACATAAAATATTTTCGCAATTCATTCTAAATGTCCAACAACCATTAGCATGATCACGAGTGTGGCAAAGCTTGTCCAACTTCTTATTGCAATTCCTTTTTATTTGATACTTTCTTAGGATGTTCAACAACTGGAAATAACAAAAACAGATAAAAATAATATTACTGTACAAGATTTCAATACACCGTATTCGAGATAAAGTTGGAATTCCCATTGCAGATGCTGCAGCTTGGCGAAAATAAAAATAAAAATAAATTGTTTAGCTGTGCTGTTATCCATCTCCTCAAAACACTTTAGAACATTGCATCCCAGCAAAGCTAGACACCTTGAATACAAACATAAATGGACCTCATCATAAACACCTACAAATGTGCCAACTTTAGTCCCTGTGTGCAATCCATGAAGGTATCAAACTACTTGGTAAACTGCCACGTACAACGTGATGATGGAGTACCGCCATTGATTCTCGTTTCATATTCTGCTGTTCGTAAACACATTTGGCATACTTATACACACGTCACTCATGAGACTGTGGATGTTGAACTCCAGATCATTGGCATTTGTGGACCCAATTCCCAGAGGTAAGAATGAGATAACTGCATGTGTGTGTGTGAGCTGCGATCACATAGAATTACCCAGAGGTGAGTGAGTGATTATGGAGTTTATCGTCGCTGCAGGAATCTTTTACCCATTTGTAACGATATTTCCCAGAGGCAAGAATGAGATAACTGCATGTGTGAGCTGTGACCACATAGAATTACTCAGAGGCAAGAATTAGATAACTGCATGTGTGAGCTGTGACCACAAAGGATTGACCAGGTAGGAATGAGACAACTGTATGTGTGAGCTGTGACCACAAAGAATTACTCAGAGGCAAGAATGAGATAACTGCATGTGTGAGCTGTGACCACAAAGGATTACCCCGAGGTACCCAGAGATAAATGTGCAGGCTGTGACCAAATCAAATTACAACATTCCTCTACAACTTCTTTAACTAATTACTTTCACTCACCACTTTTTGTTGTTGTACTCATTACATCAGAAACGTAATTCTAGACATGCTGGTTACTAATTTGTCCGTTTCTCCATGCAAGGAGTTTCCTGTGTTCACATAGTGCACACACAGCAAACATTAATTGACTTATTCTCTTGGTCTGCAGCAGATCAATTCCCCGGCTGATAATGGCCACCCAGTTACTACTGGATATGCCATTTATGCTGATCAATAAACAGTGAGAGAAAAATCAAAGGGCTGTACCATAAATTGACGCTCTTAAATAACAAGTGTATCGGCAAGTGCAGCGATATAGCAAAGTCGTGTACATTACATGTTTTCTATGCAACCAGATGACCGATTAACACTGCGGTAAAACACAAAATATTTATGCAAATTGTACAATATTCAAAACTCTTTAATCAGAAATAAATACCATAAGGCACGCAATGGAACGGGGAAAAGAAAACAAATGGTAAATATCAAAATAACAAGACGAAAATGTTTTATAGAATACTATAAATATTGGTATGCTTTCTTGATCTTTTAATTCTTTAGAGCTTTCATTCACTTCAGTCCACTTATCCTAAATGTTACCATGATGACAGTTGCTATGTTGTTAATATTCTGTTTCTAATTGTTTAGCGTAATCATAACAAATAACATGCAAGTGAATAATAAAGTAGCCATCTCGGTGCTAATCATTGTAGTCGGTGAACAGTAATGCCACATACTGGCACCATTTCGATAATGCAAGCAATAGGGATGTCACAATTCATTGCATCCTATTTAATTCTACATACAACAGATAATAAGTAAATAGATTTCTTCAATGCCACAACAAATAAATGTACCAAATATCATGAATCAATTATGTAACATTTTCCTCAATCTATTTTACTTTAAAAAAAAACAAAAAAACTCGTATTTCCAATCACTAATACATTGAAGTACAAAATATTTGTAGTACATTTAGGCTAAATATACCACAATTATTTTGTACTTCAATTTATTAAATTAATAGCTCAATTTTTCAGTAAGGATTCAACCTTCAAACAATTGGTAATAATGTCCTTTGGAAAGAAATATCTTTCTTTTAAAACCTTCTTTTGGATGACACTGACAGCACCAAATAGTCAACGCAATTAGCACTATCAAGAACAAGGGATCCCATATTTTTTTGGGGTGGGCTTAGTAACAGTGACTCATCCTCAGCTGTCTAGTCCCCATAAAGGGTCCATCACAACTATCCCCGAGAGGTCACATCGATGGAAGTCATCATAGACATTCATACCCCACTGATCCCTCAACTCGCTGAAATCAGGCATACATTTTTATCCAAATGCGGATATAATAAATTCATGTATTTGAAACAGATCCCATTTCAAATTCCCCGGAGCCCAATTACAATGCCCTTGTTGGGGTCATGTCCTTGGGTCGGGACAACCCCTCCTCCCCCACCCACCACCTCCACCCCCATAACTCCCTCTCACTCGTCCAGTCCCACATCATGCTGAACAATGACTCAGACCGAAGAGAGACTCAATGCGATCTTCAATAAACACCAATTAAAAAGACAAAATATTCTTTAGCAGATAGAGACGACAATATTGGAAAAAACACAGCTTTTTTTTCTTCCCCATCCTACCAAGAAGACAAGCATCTATTTTCGTGGGTTAGACTGCAGCTTAATTAACAATCAAACACTGCTTAGTGATGGAATTTCCTATGCATAATAATTAATCCCTTCTTTTGGTATGTTGTGCAATTTTAGACTTCAACTGCCGTTTCACGAGACCTTACTAAAAATGCATAATGATTTTCTTATTAATATATTTTTTCTTAAGAATATTAATTCTCATGAATATAATAGAATAATATTTACATATAAATTGAGCATTTAATTTTGTGAAAATAGGAGATGGGTAAATTCGTAGGCGAGAGATTGATAAAACTGCAGAAGCATCTGAACAATAACAGAAAGTCTAGATATATATTCAACAAAATTAATTAAGGGCCAGTTATGTTTTTAGACACAAATTTAGTTTTATACTATTCAACGGTGGATAATTTCCAAATTATTGGAAGAATAATGGTACCAGAGTCCTAAAGCGAAGTTCCAAAATTTGGTAGAGATGCCACCTACCCTTAATTTATTTTGCATGTGCACTTCTTATCATTCTTAAGGAAATCTAATCTTCAACATGAAACAGAATGGTACAAGTAAAAAACAACGTTAAACAGTCCAGCCTTAATCTTCAGGTGTCCTATTCTCGAAACATTATTACTATCTTCTTAGCCTAATAAACGTGGATAGCAAGTGCTATAGGTATCCATCAGATTGCCTTAAGATCATAACAACGTTTCGAGCAAAGCTCCCCTGCCGTTTTAACAAAAAGAGCAAAATTACAAATACATCCAGGAGATGTCGCCTAAGTAGAAGTCAAAACCTTCAGACAGCCCACCTCAGTAGCACCCAAACAGCAGGAACGATCATCAGTGGCTTGATCAAAGTCACGTGTGATTTTAATACTACCTCACACAACTGCTGTACACGTGTCTACTCTACCACTGTACAGAAAGTTTTATCTGCCTGTACCGAAATTGCTCTAATAATTTGAACCCTCTAAAGATTTGAACACCTAAATTAATTGTCAAAAAGAAACAAATTCCGACCTTAAAAATATGAACACGACAATTGTTTCAAAATCTTAATTTTCTAAATGTTTTTCAAATTTCAAATTCCATTAAAAAAATTAAAATCCTTTAGTTCTTTACCATTTCAATTGCAACCATATTTTATACTTTAATTTGGTTGTCCCTAATTATACGAACACAGATCATTTTCAATTTTCATCTCTTTACTATTTTTCCACTAATTCGAACAGCTACAAATTTAATTATTTTCTGCTGTTCTAATTATTAGAGTAATTACGGTAATTCTACCTTGCACCACTGCTGCACACTTGTCTACTATACCACTACACAGACCGCTTGATCTGCCTGTAGTTCCGTCAGCCGTGTGGGAATGTGATGGTGGTGGCGATAGCCATGCATGCTGTATCTATAGGAGTCCCCAGCTCACCATAGACTTGCCTGGGATCGGCAGATAACACACAAACAGCCCAGACAACACTTCCTACATAGATTTACATCACGTTGCAGTAAAACTAAAAGCATGAACTCTTTACTATAAATGATGTATCAGTTCATGGGAATTACGAGTGAGCGAGTGAGTTACTGTTTTACTTCACAGCAGGTATCTTTCACCTATTCTGCACTCATGTGGCCAAGACAAAGGCAAATCCTGGGAAAATACTTATTATGATGTTAATATTTTATTAATATTAATTTTCAAGAATTTTAAAAAAATGAAAATTAAAAAGAAATCAAATTATTTTGTGTGCTCATTTTCCTCACTATACTGCTGAATTAAGTATACCATTGTTGTACCGGGCATCTTCAGTTGCCTTTAACAGATAAAAGGTTAAAATCAGACTCGCTAAACCTGAACGACCCATATACATTTACATTTATTATCAGATGTATCAAACTACATGTAAGGCAGACTTCGAATTGGTGACTTACATCACGGCGGGAGTACTTCATCCGTAAAGCGACTACGGTACACTTATAGCCAGACAGTCTACGTACTGCAAAGGCTTATCAATATTGACACAGGATCAATATTACACTTGTGATTAAGCTAACAGTGTACAAATACTTCCACCAGCTTAAGCACTTGTGCATAATAATCATGATAATCACACATTTAAACAACACCGTATGGAAGGTCATCGAGAAAACCGTCTTCGAGCATGCATAGGGTGGTGATCGAAATCAAGGACAAAACGGCCACCAGTTCAAAGATGCAGCTCTATGTTAATGGACTATATGAATGAGCTAAAAAAGCAAGTAGTGATGAGAAAGTTGATCTTTTGGTATTTCCAGCAAAGAATATCCTGCATCCGGTCCTCAAGAGATGCTGGGATGCAAGATGACCATCAGGACCTCCATTAATTACAACGATTGGGGTTATGTATATTTGACATCATCAAAAGGCATCGAACATCCTTGCACACCAAAAGAAGCCGGCCATTTTCTAAGACGTTTGGGTGCTTTGGACAAAATGAGTGAGCAGGAATGCATACTGTTGACAGAGCTTTAGCAGAACTAAGTAGAAAGCATGCTTTTATATCCACAAAGCTTTCTCTCTGATCATACTGATGGATTAATCACAGGCATCGCTCAGTAGTGTGAGCACAGAATTTTCCGTTTCTTCCACCAGATTAATTTTTCTAATCAGATTTTTTTTTATAATTCAGCAAGCCAGTAATACGATGGAATGCATCAGTAGTTGTCGTATTTGCGTGAAAAAGTAGCATTAGCCTATATACACCACACACACGGGATCTGTCATTTTCTTTGAAGAACATCAACTGCTGGTCAGTTCGATTTAGTGCATTAGTCCATGTGCCTTATTTCCAATAGATCATTCAGTCATCATCCACGCGAGGTATACAAAATTGGAACTCTAAAATTCCTGCCGTTACCAGGAGAAAAGAAGGACGGCCAATACAGCAATGCATATTGGAGGGTTATTGGTGGATTTGTGTGTTTTCAAATTTCCATAATTGAAGCCTGTGAGCGAGCTATTGCGTTTCAATGAACAGAACACTGAGTAATAGGTGTTCAATGTGTCAATAAATCTTTTATTAGATTCCACAGATAAAATAATTCTCAGTAACATGAGAAGCCAGTTTTACTGCCTGACATTCAATGATTTCTGTACTGCAGAAAGAATAGAAACATATCCTGAGTAGTATTCTAAACAGATTTAAACACCAGCCGTTAGAATAATGATCATATCAGCTAGACAATAATCCTTTGCTTCTGTAGGTTCACAAGAACTCAAACAATTTTTGCCCACACCTTTGCTCAAACATATACCTGCTGCTCCTGCCAGCCACAAGGTGTCTTCGAGATTCCTCTGGAACATGATACCTAAATGTCACCACCTCGGAGAAGATAATTGGCATCTGGGTCAGGCATATCTAGGATTTCCTGACCTACCATCCACCACCTGGGCGACCAAATGCAGAGGCCAAAGGTCGTCGGAAAGCCCCACCTGACCACCATAAGACACCTTTCCAGGGTTTCCCAGCATCGCCAGGGACATGCCAGAAATAGACATGGCACAACACGAACTGCGAGGGCGGGGCTTCTGGGCAGGGGGATCTTCAGGAAATAGATGTGATATTACACCAGCACTGTGAGGTTACCAGTAGGGGGTGCGATACGTCAGAAATATACGCGACATTGCACGAACTGCCAGATTGCCAAAATGGGGTGGGGGCGAATCAGGAATATTTGCATGAAATAGGCTAAGGATGAGATGAGATAGGATGAGATGAGTGATTTGGAAGCAAGATGAACTTGATGATGCATAGGTAATATTTAAAAGTTATGGTATTGTACAAAATATGATATTGTCCATATAAAAATGGGTGTCATTCATGATAATGTGGGACTTGTCCATATACAAAATAGCTGTTCTTCATATTCTGCTTATAACAAGTTGTGCGTTGTCAATAAAATTAGGGGGATGTCATCCTTCGCCAGGTGAACACTGTCCATAACCATGTGAGCATTGTCCATAAGGTGAGCACTGTCCATAACCAGGTGAGCATTGTCCATAACCAGATGAGCATTGTCCATAGCAAGATGAGCATTGTCCACAAGGTGAGCATTGTCCACAAGGTGAGCATTATCCATGACCAGGTGAACATTGTCCACAGCCAGATGAGCATTGTCCATAACAAGGTTTGTGTTGTCCTTATCATGGTAAGTGTCATAAACGTAGGCATTGCCATAAGATAAATGCTGTCCGTGTAACTAAGTGTCCAGGTAACAAAGCAGGTGATGTCAATAATGAGGTATGCGTCTTTATTAAGATGGATGTCCAAAACAAAACAGATGTCATTCATGAATTCCAGAGCAACACGATGGCTCAAAACTGCAGCATGCAAGTAAGTTCATATTTTAGGAATACACAAAACAAAATAGGAAAGATGGGTTGTATGTGTGGGGTCAGTCTGTGTCGCAGACAAATACACCTATTCCAAATATCTCCCATGGATAATTATTATACCCCATCAGTAGAATTTATTAAAAACAATTTACTTTCACCCTCTGAGACTATGGATAGTATAGTGGAGGGTTTAAATACCGATAGCCTGATACACTGAGACCACGTGTTGCTTGCCTCGCGTACAGTGGCTGGAAGTACGTGAGGAAGATGTGAAGCACATGAGATGACTTCCTGGTGTGGCTGTGTGGGAGAAATGCTGGGGGAATCAGGTGTGGGCAGCATTTAGAAACTATTAAGAAATAAACACATAAAAATAGATCCCAGCCATATCTATTTCACTCGGAATAAACTATTGTAAATACTCGTTTTAAATAGATCCTGGCGATAAGTATTTAACTCAAATTTTTTTTTATTAGAAATACTCGCATAAAAATAGATCCCAGCCATATATATTTCACTCGGAAGAAACTATTGTAAATACTCGTATTAAAATAGATCCCAGTGATACGTATTTAACTTAGAAGAAACTATTAAGAAATATCCATACAAAAATAGATCCCAGTGAGCGAGTTATTGTATTGCGTCACAGCGGGGATCTTTCACCCATAAGTGACGATAAATTTGTAATCACAACAGAGCGATTAACATGCAATGAAGCATGAACAAATGTGGAAAGAAATATTCATTAAAACCTAATGATATGCAAACTATAATACATATTCCACTCGGAACTCGATTTTCATGAACATGGAACGTCAATGACCATGACCTCACAGATGACACGTGATTAAATTAATACATAATTGTTCAGGACATGAAGGCAGAAGATATGTCAGTGAACATCACCATGAATTAAATTGGTAATTTCCCATGGCTACTAGCTAAATGATTCGGAGAGCTCTTGCGTTTACTGCCACTGCGCCTTGCTTGTAATTACTGACATAATTGGTGGAAGCGGGCGGAGTACAGAAGCAATTGAATAACCATTGGAGAGTTAGCAGCATGCAGGCACTAATATTGTGATAACATCCCATGGATGTAACAGACACATGGAAGCTGATGGGAACACCATCAGAATGATAGCAGGATATTATCATGTTGTGGCTACGATAGTGATCACGTTACTGGCTTTCTTGGAATTTCAATTCTTAAAGTATTACAATGATCTTGGGGAAAAACCTGCACTCTACATAGAATTTTGATATTGGAAAAAAAGTATTTTGATGATCTTGGAAAAACAGTAATTTTATGATCTTGGGAAAAACAGTATGTGTATGGTCTTGAAAAAAAAAGAGTATGTTTATGATCTTGGAAGAACAGTAATTTTATGATCCTGGAAAAACAGTATTTTGATGATCTTGAGAAAAACAGTATTTTGATGGCCTTGAGAAAAACAGTATTTTGATGATCTTGAGAAAAACAGTATATTTATGATCTTGGAAGAACAGTACTTTTATGATCCTGGAAAAACAGTATTTTGATGATCTTGAGAAAAACAGTACATTGATGATCTTGGAAAAACAGTGTTTTTATGATATTGATGAAGTCTGCATACTGTATAGATTAAAAGTTGAATGTGCATCTCAGCTGATAACTCAAACCAAGAATGTTGTTATGATAACTGCACACTTGTTACCAGACAATGAAACCCAATCTTGTTGACTATGGAGATGATATCAAGCTACTCAAGACAAGATTAAAACTCAAACCAGATACCAATAATCTGGCACAGTACTACTGCACCCTCCAGCTGTTGCACATAAAACCCAAAATAGTAACTAAATATGAACAGAACACAAAAACACTGCACCACCAACCAGCTCAAGGTTACAACCTAGGAAAAGAGACTATCTTGAACAAAGACATTGCACTACAACCATCCCAAGGCTACAATGCAGAAATATATTGTTTTATTATAATTATAACAGAAGAATAACATGTGTAAATTAATCCTAGACTTAAAAATACAATGAAGTGAAATCCAACCAATGATGATGACAGATGCTGGTAATCCTTCATGGCTTCAAAAAGTCAGTGGGCCCTATCAAAGACATCGACACGGAGCTATTACTGCCCGTGATTACCCGAATCCATGGCGATATATGGCATACCTGACCACAGGTAAGACACGTAAGACCGAGGTAATAGCTGTAAGACCGAGGCAATAGCTGGAACAGGTGTCCAACGCATCAGCTCAGAAGCAGGTGCTGACAGAAATAGAAAGTAAAGCCATATTCCTTGTCTACATCAGGGTATCCTTTCATGAAGCTCTCTTATCCACTAAGAGACCATCACACTTGCGTTGCCGATAGCTAATGCATTGTTAAGAGAGTGCTATGGTCTCTTAGTAGATAAGCAAGCTTTGTGAAAGGCTACCCTGCTCTGTAGCAGTTAACAGTGTGGGAGGGGAGGCCCTATGGCTGAAGCTTTCAAAACATCCAGCCCTATGTTTTATCAACATTGGATCAGAGTCGTTGAAAGTAAACATATTTTAGAGAAATGTACACCCGATTTTTTCTTATTGGAATGGGATCTTCAGGATAGTGTTGCTTGTTTTATGTTTAAAGAAGCATCAATATAATAAAACAGCCTTGTCAAACAGCAATGTTTACAACCAGATGGAATAACAACATCATTGTAATTGACAATAACAAAAATATTTATTTTCTTTAAACATAAGAGTTTGGAAGTAATTTTTACATTTACATTTTACATTTAAATTGACAACTGACAAAGTAGAAAAATACTCAATAGTTTAGTGATAATTACAAAATTAATCCAATATTGGCTGGATGTGCTAAAGGCAAAAGGCTAACACAGCAACTAGGTTGGCCCAACTACCAATTTGTCACTTCCCTGTCGACCTCCAATACATCAGATATAAAAACCGACCACTCTCATCACTAGCAATAACCAGATTAAATATTATCCAAGATGTGGCAACTTCAATTATCCTCCTTTCTATTAAGCCTTTCCTCTAGAATTCCAATTTCCGATCTGAAATATGCAAGGCGGCTTGTGCGAGTGAAAGCATTGGCAACAAATGACTGTGCGATGGAGCAAAGTTCATTACGACAAATTGGACATGATTACACATTCCCCACCTGTTCCGACAACTCATTTACTCTGGACTGATCAGAACCCAGAGGCAGTGATCAAGAAAAACAGCCGGTGTTATTATAATGAAGACTGTAATTACACTGGAGACCGGACCAGACCAGACCGAGACTAAACCGGAAGTTGTTGCAGACCACGTCTCTGTCCTATCAATGAGTCTCCATTCAGACTCCACCATTTGATGACCTTGACCTCTCATGTACATGGATGAGGTCATGTTGGAGCTTCCAGCCATATACTGGATACATACCAGATAGCGGTTCATTCATTGATCACTGTAATCAGAGTCATTCGTTTTGGTAGTAGGAAATAAACATTAACTTCCTGAATTAATTTTCAATAAATTTCCAGCCTTGAAACTTGCTGGGTACTGCTGTGCCAAATTTCCATATTCAACCAATATAATCTCTGGCGCCAATGTGTGGGAAGACCCATGGGAGCATCCAGCCTTGTTTGTGCTTGACCACGTAGTACCTCATAGCATGTTGGTTAAAAAGGACAGCATACCTGACTTCGAGAACATCATACTTCACCTAAATAACAGTAAGTGATTATGGAGTTTAACATCGCTGTGGGAATCTTTAACCCATTTGCGATGACCTCAAGAACAGCATAACCAACTTCAAGAACTGCATACCTGACATTGAAAACTGCATACAAAACTGCATACCTGACATTGAAAACTGCATACCTGTTTATGCTGTCATCAAGAACGGTATACTTGACTTGGGGGAATTGGGTTTATAGTCGCTTTCTAAAATCTTTCACTAATATCACGACTTGTCAGTTTAGGGCAGGAGGAAATCTGCAACATCCGTAGCGCTGAATGTTGCAGTAAACCTGCGAGCACCTGCTGGTACCGATAGACCAAGGATATCATACTTGACCTCGAGAACAGCATAATCAACCTTGAGAACTGCAGAACTGACCTCGAGAACAGTGTACCTGATCTCGAGAAAGGTGTACCTAACATCGAGAACAGTGTACCTGACATCAAGAACAGTATACCTGACCTTGAGAACAGTGTACCTGACCTTGAGGACAGCATACCTGACCTTGAAAACAACATAACTGACCTCGAGCACATCATACCAGACCTAAAGAACAGTACCTGAATTCTGGAAGCATAACTGACCTTGAGAACAGTGTACCTGACCTCGAGAACAGTATAACTGACCTCGGGAACAGCATACCTGACAACTGACATGTGCACCTCTCCAATAGGACACCAGGGCGCACTTCACTCCTACCTAACAGTGTGAGGCAATGGGTCCACCTCCAGATGGGATATCCCAGGATTAGTTCAACAGCCGTAATGGAGAGTTGCTGTTGCTTCAATTTGAGATGTCATTAATGAAAGGCACCCCCTTGACAGTCTGACTCGCCTCAACTCGACTCGCATGCCACTAGAACACAGCACCCAATGAGGCCAATAATGAAAGTGGTCTTCGAGGAGTTTTCACCCAGTCTATCATTCAGGTTATCCATCAAAATAGCAGGAAAATATCAGAGAACTGCGCAGTGGAGAAAATGAGAGCAACGACCCTGGGAATGGTCCATTCAATCGAGATTCCTGTGTGTCGTACATGTAGTTTTACGTTAATAATTCATTGTTAGATATCTATGAGGTCATCTTCAAGGCAGATCGTAGCAAAAAAAATTATTTTTCAATTTAATACGAATCATAATAATAATGTTTTCAGATGTCCTTTAATGACTACATTTGCAATAGAAATAATTAGGTATTTTGGGCTTGATCAATGGACTTAGTAATTTTCTAATATCGTACTACGAGAGAGAGCTTCATTTGTTCTTCACATTTGCAGTGAGTGATTATGGAGTGTAACATCACTGCAGGAATCTTTCACCCATTTGCGACGATTACATTTGCAGATTTAACTGAATAGTTTATGGCCACTTTGACTTTATGTGTAGGGCATGTCATAACATCACTCCAATACAATGCTTGGCCTTGCCGTAACTGATCATGGTCGCTGTTCAGGTGGCAATGTTATGTATACAGCAATAATTCTAATTATATTACCACTCCATTCACCATGCAGTTTGGTGTCTGTGGAATGCCTAGCATACCACCATACCACTATCAGTTGCTGAGTGGGCCCATTACACATCACTCCAAAGTTCATAGACAAACAACATTAATAATGACAATCATGTTAGGTGCATTGCTTTCAGAATCTAGCTACAATGACTCCAGTTAATGATTAGAAAAATACGACTGCTGTAATAGTACGTTCATGACGGATGATAACAGAAAAAAGTACTCATCTATGTTTACGTTTTATCTATTTATTGCTTAAAATTGCTGCAGGTGTCATGTTTCCGAAGAATAACTCCAAGTGCATCAAAACATCTAGTAAAATCAACAGCTGCCACATAACGCCTACGACTCCTCTGCTTTAGAACGATGAACCTCGCCAATATTACCCTCGCAGAAATCATTATCTAAAGTCAAAGATGCCTGTCTGCGTCTAATGCAGGTCAATCAGCCCACATTATTACGTACGACAGGGAATATTACATGGCTCGAGATCCTAATAAGCGCGCTGAAAACGTAGGGGTGATCTCAATAAGTACCACTGATTGCCCGTGTTACCTACGCCATGCGTCCATATTACCTACGCCATGTGTCTGTATTACCTACGCCATGTGCCCGTGTTACCTAGGTCAGGTGCCCGGGGCGGTAATTGCATGGAATACAGTATGCTGGAGTCATCTGTCTGTGTAATTACTCTCTCTCTGCACAATGACTTCCTACGCTCCACTGGTAATGACAGTCTGGATCTGTAGGCCGTAGGTGCATGCGGAACCTAGCGGGGGCCGTGTCAATACACGAAATGAACATTTCTATATCTGGCTCCATTACATTGGGTTCCATGCATTCAACATTAAAAAATAAAAAGGAAAAAGGTAGAAATGGTTTTTTTTCATGATTTCCTTTCAAAAACTCTCAAAGGTACTACCGCGTAGGAGTGCAAGTAATCATGGTGGCTCGGTATCTGTATCATTGAAAGGAAATTAAGTTTCCAACCAAGATGGAAATTTAAATGAAAACCACCAGTAGAACGACCAAAGTTGTATATGGATTTCCAGTTATTCAACCTTCATTATTGGCAAGGGAGGGTCAAAATACAATACATGGGACAATGATGTGGGTGTGAAATATTAATGAAAAATAAGGAAGCAATAATTGATAATAATATTGTCACAAAATGATAAATAATGTGTGATTTGTATGTGTGTATTGAAATATTGAAATAATAATAATACTCACGAGAAGAAAATTTGTTGGATCCTGCAACAAATAAAACAGAAATTATAATATTTGTTAAAAATTACATAGAATATATCAAATAGAATACAAGGAGATATGAACATGTAAATGATAACAATGTGGTGCCTTGAACGGCAGCTTGGGTTGCATACTCCTGAGGGAGTTGAGAAGGAATTGCATGAGTGCACAGTGATCCAATGACCGTGGTAATAATGTAGCACTTTGAGCATGCTTTCGAGCGAGGATTTGGCATAACATAAGCAGTCTCATTATTTATTATTATTATTATTATCTTTATCATTATTATTTTTAATTATTATTATTAATATTATTATTATTATTATTATATGATAAATGCAGGATTACAATTCAAATTGAGGAAACAGGATATTTCCTTGTGGAACTGTCTATGCTATTGCGGAATGACAAATTATTATCAGAGTAAAATTCCATTGTGGCAACATTTCCTGCCAACAACAGCAATATAATGATACCAGTGTTTGCTGTATTAATATGACATTGGCGATTGCTACACAGAATCAGTAAATGATTACAGAGTTTAACAGCGTTGCGCAGGAATCTTTCACCAATTTGCGACAATGCTACACATAACAAAACATATTTACTTATATCATATGGCATATGCAGGGATGGAAATTAACACTAGCCTGTTAGCATGGCCAATTGTTGGGCCAAAGGTATCCTAAGGGCTAGTAGAAATTCATGTTTTTTGTATACATTTGTATCACTATACAGGTTAGTAAGTTTTATAGGTTAAGTTTTCATCCATGTTATTCTTATTTTTGGTATTTTTTTTCAAATGTATTGAATAGTGACTAACCTCTGGGAAACACCAGACTCAAGGATGTGTTTGATGAAAGACAGGAAACACCAGACTTAAGGAGGTGTTTGATAAAAGATAGGAAACACCAGACTCAAGGATGTGTTTGATAAAAGACAGGAAACACCAGACTCAAGGATGTGCATGATGAAATGCTAATCAGCCAGAAATACTACAAGTAATGAACGTCTAGGTCATCAAATCCAATAACAGAAAAACAAGCCTAGAGGTCCACACTAAACAACAGATAATTCATGAACATGACTGTGAACCTGCAACTAATTCGACTTTGAGGTTCTTTTCATTGCAATCATTACTGCCGAGTCTTCGTCTCACTCCGAATGCCGTTACTTCATTTCTCGCCAGCAAGTGCAGGATTTAATCACTATCCACCCTTTGGGCCAGTTTACTGCACTATCCCGTTAACAATGGTGAGATTTATTGCTGGACAATACCATACAGTCATGTGGTAATTCTAATTACAGCAAATACTGCTGCTTGCCCAATTAGCTTACAGCATTGCACTGTGGCACTGTGTACAACTTATCAGAGTAATTGCCCTGCATCATTGCATAGCTGCAAATGGATCAGATTTACGTCCAGTGTTAATTGGATAATTAACAACCCAGACACCGATAGCCAATTGGAGGTGTTTCCCTTGCACCTCATCCATCACCTTTACTCGATTTTAAATGAACCTAATTCTGGTAAATGGATGATTTGCCTTCAATAGTTTACAGAGTACCAATTCATCACGTTGCAGGAAAGTGATCGATATCTTGGTATTTTCGAAGGTATGGGGGGTTGTAATTAACTCTAAACTTAACTGATGTTAGAATCAACACTAGCAAAATGTCACCTTCCTGACAAATTCATTACCGACTGTGATAATTCAGCTACACTTTCCACCACAAAACACATATTAAAACGCCCGAAGGCTTATTGTTTCCGACACGCTGACTAGCCGACTGCAAAACTTGTTAAATTCCAATGTTGTCTCAGAAAGTGATCAGCACTTTGTGTTCAAAGGAGTATCTTGCTCATCAAAGTCGGGACCGTAGAGTTCAAAGACAGTGGCAATTTCTTCCGCAGGAGAAGTTTCCTTATTGATCCTCCGGAAAAAAATAACAATATCCTAGATAGCTTCGTGCGTCTCGTTCCAACTTCTCCGCCTCTACTTCCCAATCACGAGACCCGAGGATGTGGATTATGGCAGCACCTGAGCAGTTTCCGTGTGGCAATTGGACCGATGTTCACACGTTTACACGGTCAGACATTATTACATGTGAATAGAAAAAGAATTTGTAATACATTGCTGGCTTGTATTGTGAACATTTCCATAAATCGGATTACAGACCTTCAGCAAATAACCATCAACTGTCAAAACAAGGCGTAAGAAACTAGCATTTCGCGTGTCATAAAAGACGGTGAATCTTGCAACACGATTAAAAACACAAAACAATTTTCTAAGTACCGATGCTAATTCAGAATAGTGACATTCACAAGTTAAAAATGGACCAAAAAAAATATGGATCAGAATTGGAATATGAATAATCTAACTTCTGCTGACAACTGTAATGGGAAAGACTTGATCAAGCATTGCTAATGGTCTTCTCCTTTCCAGCAAGCTCAGATCAAGGAGGTCTTCGGAGGCTCTTCCTCCATTCCGACACAATCAAATGGTTACGCACACATCCTATTGATTCCCTGCCACCACTCTGCAGGGGGGGGGGGGGGGGAGAATTGTGGAGGACCCCTTCCTGTAAGCGTAGTAACCTCGGGCAGAAACAATTAAAGTTGAAGACTTGCATCTAATTGGACCACTCGTCTTCGGGCTCAAGAAGGAGATAATTATGATGACGGACATTGCTGTTGCATTTCCACGACTGTTTACGGACATGCTTGAACTCTCCGCGTTCATCTTATCCCAGGATACTAAGAATGCTTCCATACTAACGACCGATTCGTGAAAAGATGCAAAAGCGGCTGAGAATTTGCGTTAAGAGTCGGTCCATCTGCTCGGCATTACTACGTTGATACAGGAACGTCCAATCAAACAAGACTAAATGTCCACAGTCTGTCCACTAATGATTTGTGTACATGTGTTTCTGCTCCATCGAATTAGAACCTACAAGTATGGCATCTCTTTCAGGACAAGCTTCAAATATTTATTGAAACGCGTAATGGAAGTATTTCGGTTTGTCTCGTCCCCACCTCGGTTTACTGTTGAGTGTCTGCTACAAACATAACTCAGTCCACACAAGTCATCGCCTCCTGATGGTGTTTTCCCTCCCGATATCTCGCCACTTCAAAGCCACCCTTTTCCTGATCAATGATACCAATTCATCTTGCCAGCCGTACAACACTGTAACACAAACGGTCGGGCAGAGCAGCCAAAGAAATAATGCAATAAAGAGGCGAATGTCTACACTTAACCTTTCGAATAGGCCCCAGAAGAGCGGACTAAAAACACCTGCAGTGGTATCGCGCCACCCTTGTATAAATATGATAACATACAGGTCACAGCGACAGCCCTAAGTGGGCTGTGTAGATTATTTCCTGCTAATAATTTCCGCACAAGTATTTGACACGATAATCTCAATTACAACCGCATTAAATACACGAATGTCACTTCTTTTAACCTTCATCCTGGTCAGATTAATCACAATCATTTCTCTATCCATCTGTCGGTAGGGCAACTGGGGATGCCTCCAGCAAAACGAAGGTTAAAGGGCACAACTGGCATGGAATGGCATGGCCATGACAGCATCTTGATGCTGACCAGAAATTTCTCTTGTTTGAAATGCCAACTTCATGAGAATTCATGACACACAAGTTACTACCCTCTTGTTGATAGAACCCACAGATTTCAGAACAATAAATTTACCTTAAATCTAACAATTTCTTTTTGAAACCAAGTAAAAAAATATATATAAATATAACTCAGCAATATAAAATAAATTGTTAAATAATGTCAATTAGATATACATGTATAAATAGAACATAAACAAATTAATAGCCATGCAAAAGCTAATTGAAGTAGAAAGGAAAAGCCAACTTGAGTTGGAAGACATTCTAAAGTTCTAGAGCGAGCAGTAACCAGGTACAATTCTAACGATTACATAAAGTAGGTCCTATACAAATATGGTGAAAAGCTGTACTAGCTGGTACAAGAAAATAGCTATCAACCTGTCATTAGCCACCAGGAAACCAGTCTTTTCCATCAACATCAATAAACCCTGCAATTGTTTAAGAATTATGCTACATTGATCACAAATTAGAACATGAAAAACATTCTATTTTAGAAATTCCATTTATGAAAAAACCCAACAACCGATGGATAATTGTGTTTGTATTTTTTTCCACATGACCCGTTTATAATGCAATAAAGTATTCTCAAACGTAAAATAAAGACGATGACTTAGTCTTTCGTCTTCTGTGACGATTCTGATAAACAATACTCAGTTCCTCTGTCATTTAATCAATACGTGGTGCCTCGGCGCGAGAGCTGCCGAGCCAATATGTTTAGAAGAACAGGCATTACGGTACTAATAGTTTGTTATAAATTGCTTTCAAGATGTTACAGAGGAACTTGCCGATGGTTATCGGGGAACAGTTCACCGTCCTGAGACACTAATCTGGCAGTAAGGATCTCTGGCAATAGCTGGACAGCGAAAGCAAGGACCGGAGTTACGATACGGTTGTCGTGAACACCCAGTGGTTAGCGGTTTGTTATGGGACTTAGGCGGATATAAAAGAGAAAGTAATAGTAGCTAGGAGAAGTTTTTGGAGGAAATAACAGACATGGCAAGCATCTCACTGCTGGGAACAAATTGAGTTTCCTAATATAGATGGTGTAGGAGAGCTTATGATTGGTTCAACTGGGAACAGGGCTAACATTAGACATACCGTAAGACATATTTTCTTTTTTTATATTCAACAATTTCCGATTCATCCGCATAAATATTATCGTATTGTTTCAAATTTCCGTGGGAATATAAAAATAAATTGCAATCCAATATTCAATCCAAAAAATATTTTTGAGTTATTGCTTTTGGGCACAGCTATGCTAGAACGTGACACTTTGAAAGCCATAAATGGCAGACGTTTTTATTGGTTCAATAAACCAGATAGCAATAATGTCTTCCGAGAGATGTTCTTCTGCTGAACTCGTAAGACTCTGATATTTTCTATGACCGATACCGCCACATGGCGCCTGGATATTGCAATATTAACCATAAAGATTCTGAGTTATACATATTGGCGATGAATAACCCCGACCAATTCGCTCTTACTGCATGGCTGAAACTGACCAAATTGCATTAATGCATTACATAGGTCACCTGCATGCCACATTGACCGCGGGAATCGCTGGAATCGGGGGAAACTTCCACGTGGTCACAGGAAGTTAGTGATCTCGTAACTCCCATTAACCGTAATTCCACAGAGATGACTTGGACGACCGCCTCACCTTGAGGTCGTCGGTATATAAGAAAGGTCACACAACTATTGGCAACTGGACTGTTTGATCTGAAGCACGCTGATGCTGTTTTAACCTTTTGCTCTGGATGTCGTCCCAGACGTTTAGACAGACGGATGGATGGACACGACCTGGTGGGAATTGACAAGACACGATCATGATTCATAAAGATCCATTTCCAATAGAAACCTTTTAGTGATAATGAAATGCTCAGACAATATAGACAGCTTCTTGAAACTGTATTTAGACAAACAAGATATCGTGACGTCCATAGCTTCGAAGACCATGCTTGCCTGTAAGTCAATATCTCAGTTAATTTGGACTGTCGGTTGATCAATGTTCATCAATGTTGACATGGGTGAAATAAAAATCTCTTGTGTGTTGAAATAATAATTTGATGATGATAATAACCAACAACAAGAGTGAGCGAGTTAGCGAGTTCTTGCTTGAAACCAGTATTGCATTATCCCTGGTAAGACATGGTTTGTCAGAAATTTGCAAGGGTTGTTGTCTTTTATCCGTTTTATCTGGACACTTACTACCAGGGTATGGACCTGGTAATGTGTGGACCCAATGTATGGACCCAATGTGTGGGGGACCCAATGTGAGGTAGAACCAATGTAATGGACCCAATGTGTCTGGGGACCGACCCAATGTGTGGAGGACCCAACGTGAGGTGGATCCAATGCATATTGTCCAACACGCTGGGGAATTCTTCCAGACGAGTCCACAAAAACTCCTGAATATCAATCAACATGCGTCAAAAGGTTTCATGAATATACCATGTTTATGGTACTTCGCAGTAGAATCTATTGTGATTACTTTGCCAATAGAATGCATTTTATTGTCGCCTAATGTCCCCGAGTCCATTCAACATATTACATTCTGTTTGAAATAACTGTCTACCTATCTCAGATGGGTACATTTTAATCTATGTTTATAACCAGCACACTGAAAATTTGGATGAGCAGAGATTTTCGAACTCAAGGTGACACCACACGTTTTCACCCCGCCTCTTCTTGACATTGAACAAATCCTAGATACTGAAGCATGTTACAGACACTTGCAGGCTTATCTGGTGTGTGTACTGACCTTGACTGTTGCCGATTATATCATACCTGATATAATCAGTGATAACTACCTAGTTGTGTATGGATATTATGACTAGGATTAAACATCGAGTGAGGGTGGCTTATCGGCTTCACGTGAGAAAAAGGTGGCTCATATCGCCTTTCAAAACTTTAAATATCAACAAAAACTATAAATATCCATGAGAAAACAGGATGTTATGATCTCACATAAATAGCAATCATTATTTTCTATATTTACTGCAACCTTGCATACAAAATTGTGATTATTTCAGATTTGACACCTTTTTTTTATATACTACACAGTATCATAAATGCATTGTCTTAACATATAATCAACAAAATTAATCTAATTAGCTTTGGATCATCTTAACAACGAAAATATTCCAAAAGTGTATATTGTTCAAGTGCTCTTCAAATGCATTTTTTGTTGCTGTAATTGGGTTTAGAGATGCTTTCTAGAATCTTTCACTAACATCACGACTTGTCAGTTTAGGGCAGGAGGAAACCCGCAACATCCGTAGCATTGAATGTCGCAGTAAACCTGCGAGCACCGGCTGGTACTGACAGACCAAGGATGATATCTGTATTGCCACTCTACAGACAGTGCAT
>JAUTBQ010202567.1:0-22201 GCA_032361185.1 Lepetodrilus ovalis | reverse complement strand
ACACCTCAGACGAATGGATCCAAGTTGTAATTATTTCTTATGCAAATATAAAGCAGGCATGTTTTTAGAATACCAGGTATATTATCCATAGTATATGAAGTGCTTTCAAAAGTTCAACCAATCCCTGGCATGCAAATCCACTTTTTTTCGGAGCCCAATCTTATGTACGTTCGACTAGCGTACCACTACTTCCACTAATTGGTAGAGTATTACCTGTAGGCTGTATACAATAGTGGCATAGTGCGCTTCTTCACCTACTAGTGTAGGTTGTATACAATAGTGACATAGTGCGCTTCTTCACCTACTAGTGTAGGCTGTATACACTAGTGGCATAGTGCGCTTCTTCACCTACTAGTGTTGGCTGTATATAACAGGCAGGCATCCAGTCAGACGTACATATGTTGATGACGACATCTATGTCGGGCTCTATAGTTGGCAAGGTTGATGTCGTGACGTTGATAATATTCAGCATCGTCATTAGACTCATTACCATACTCAAGTGTATAACATACCAAATGTCTATAGTCTATACCTGACAATTTGGTCGTATACGATTCAAGAAACCAGAGATTCTAAATGATAATGAAGTTCAGAGGTGTATGTAATGTATGTTAAACCTGAAATTCACTTGTTGCGTATTAGGCCGATACATGTATGCACAGGACTTTGAATAAGTATAATAAAATAGTATACCATATATCTGTATAGTAATAGTAACTATTGCTATATAGATAGATGTTATACTATTTTATTATAATTATTCAAAGTCCTGTGATGTATGTTACATTGTGGAGGTTGTGCCAGAACGAGGCCTATGTCGTGCTATCGCAATTACTCGCCGCTAGTCCTCGGCCAAAGACTATCTATAATCCTCTGTGCACACCTTCAATAGGCGTGAAACTGCCAATTGTTATGTATCGGTTTTCAAATCACCGTTTCCATTTCGAATAATAATAGGGACAATGCTATTCACTCCAATATAATAACCATAATGCAACCATTATGCCCTCATAATGTGCTATTTAATATCAACTTTATGTCCAGTGTGAAATAATTTGTTTCAGTATGAACATATATTACTTGGTATTTGCATATCGCTATATTGTGGTCATACCCTGGCAATGAACACGTTAAAGAGATGCATTGTGTGGGTGTCTGCTCGCGAGCGTGTGAGTATGTGTGTGTATGTGTGTGTGTGTGTGTGTGTGTGTGTGTAGTGTTGGTGGTGGTGTAGGTGGTTGGGGATTGGGGTATGGTATGTGTCGTTATTCCTTTATACTCAATGATACCGCGACACAAACGCTGGTTATTTTTGGAACTGTGTATGTTCGAAAATGTGGATGTTGCTTACAAGTATACATATTTCCATAACCAAAGTAAAGTTAACAAGGGTAGATCGTGTACCAATGCCTTTAACAGATCTAAGTTGCTACATTTACCACAGACATATACACGGCGTTGTACGTGCATGTCGTCCTACAACAGATTACTGCATTATAGCTGTGTATCCACCTTACTACGGCTTCACAGACGAGACACACCTATTAACTTCCTATCACTACAGTCTTACCAACTTCGTATCAAATAGCGTCATGGTATTAACAGGTGGCTCTGTTAACAGAATGACGGTGAAAATAATGTGTACTACACTACATACGTGTTCCTTCCACTAACGTGAAGGCGTGCAATAATCTATTCAGTTTGTCGCAATTTCCGGCGATTAAAAGTAAACATACTACACTACGGCACTGAAGAAAGTATGTTCTTACACTAAATAGCTTTATTCTTTAAGGATCTTTATTCTGCATTATAATTATATAATGATGTGGTTACTTGTTAGGGCAGTAAGTGCCAAGCATAAATGTTTTGTAATAATACCGTGCAACTTACTTATGTGCAGCTTGCAATGCACGCTGTTATCCTAATAGGCCAACATGTTTACATACTATTCATTTACATTCGTTTTCATACTTATTTGATACTATTGTACGCCAAGTTTTACCCATATTCACCCACCGCATCCTCTATGAGATGTAATGTGTTACATTGTAATGATGAATAATATAAAGAAATTCAAAACAAAACGCGTTTAACCACGGATACAGCGGTAACATGATTGTTTTTACATCACATTACTTACATTTGATTTATTTCTCAATTCAATCAGTTACAGTGGTGAGATTATTATTTTATTTTGACCTGAAGTTAAAGCCCTCTGATGTATGGCTCTATTCAACATGCTACAGATTGCTCCTATGACGCTAGTTATCCATATTCTGATAAGATACGTTCAAACGCCAAAGCGCTTACAAATGAGAAAGAGAAACAAAGTATAGACATATCGGCGAAGAAGAAGAGTTTCAAGTTTAGTTTTACAGACTGGAAGAGATGGTACAAGTCTGAGTTCAAGGGATAGAGAATGCCAGTAGGAGGCTCCACCGGAAGTGAAAGTTCTAAAGCCAAATGATTTTCTTTTCCATGATGGCACTGTTAGGTGATGCGACCCCAGGTTGGATATTCTGGGACATCAAACTCCTTTACGAGATACAAGGTATCTATAGCGTACTTGACGCTGACATTACCTCATCCCATGATTCATCACTTGGCAACGGGCTCTAGTTAGTTATCTAAACTCTACAACGTAAAGCAGAAATTATGGATCAAAACTATCTTCGAGGTATGTAGTTGCCAATACTCATTCATCCATATAAATATATTCGTAATAGTACGTTTTCAGGCCTACTCATGCTTATATATATATTCCCTCAGCTTGAATGAGTAAAGTGACATGCATGTTAGGATAATAATGCGGTCTGATCATGCTTATACTAAGCAATTAACAATGTGAGGATGAACGTAGGCCTGATTGTCAACTAAAATTTATAATGAATCACTTAATCTGTTAATCGCCAGTATGTTCCCACCAAAAAAAAGTAGTTCTAGCATATCAATCAAGGTATCTATTGTCGGTGAGGGTATACTAAATTTATTATTCTAATAGTCAATTATATCCCACTGTATTATTGAAATGTATCAATAATAATTGTATAATGACATAATTGTATTGAATTGTATGTTCTCTATGTCACCATAACGTGCATTTTGAGAATAAATCTATTTTATTTGATTTGGTATGCTGTAGCTTGCCGGTATTGACATCGCCACGAACCTGTCTAACCACGTATCTTGTGTCATGTCTAACATTAGCATCGTTCTCAGGAATACAGGGTTTGTCATGAATGCATAGTATCGGACTATATACGTACACATAACGTTTTGTCGGTTTCCATTTTCATCCATATGAATAGTAACGTCAACGTCCTTTAACGCTCTCAATTAACTTTACTGGAACTTTTCCATTATGACACTCAGCATAGAGACATGCAGACAGTAATGGTTAATTGCTTTCACATGTCGGTTCTTTCTAATCATTTCATTATACTAGTAGTTTATTTTACCAGCGGAATAGACAAATCATGTACATATTGCAGTCTTCTGTATCAGGATGCGTATACTCGTTCCAGTTTCGTTTGCATGCTTATCAACATTGCGCAGTTAATAAGCTATATAAACATACCTATCGTATGTTCTTTATGCACACATGAATTGAACAATCTATGTTAATCTATCTCATAACACTTTATACCCCGCGTTACATACTCCCCGGTCATCGGTGTGTCCTCAATAATTGTCGTAACATAGCATCGTCCTTACGTTCAGAATCATCCTGACATATTTGGCAATAGAGGGTGGGAATACAGGAGATGGTGGCAATAGAGGGTGGGAATATAGGAGATGGTGGTGCTGTCTGACTGTCTGAAGTAGTGACATCACATTTCATGAGTTGAATTTATATTTTGCAATCGCAATCACGAATTATTTTACGCCTTTCCTAACATGTATATAATTATGCTTGCATGTGCATGTGTGTATGCGAACATGTGTATTGAAATACACTGGCCATGTAAAATGTGTCAACGCGAAATTGCGGCATTGTTTTATGACACGCTCATAAAATTTATACTACCTGACGTGGGGAATATTCAGGCTAAGTCTTGAAGAACAGCTCGGCTACAGCTGAAGAGCTCGGCGCAAATAGGTCATCCCTTTACCGGAAGTAGAACAAATAATAGTCACACAATATATCTATTCTAGTAGTTAGCCGATATAATGTCTTAATAACTACAGACTTCTCTCGATTAAAGTAAACTAATGCACAGCTTGATTTGCTAAAGATTTCCGTGGGTCCAATTGGTGTCAGCTAACTACCTTGTACAGTGTAAAGCCGCTACACTGATCACTGGCGATACGTTGTTAATAGGTTAATATCGGGAATGCATCTGCGAGGGGATGGTTTTGGACAGTGAAATGAACGATGGTACGGCGAAGCCTAACAATTGAGGATTGGAAAGGAGATGGTCGTCGCGTTGTTAATACATTTAATCATGTGAGCTAAATGGTTAACTATCGTGTATTACTCCAAATCATAGCTAAAGTTTATTGGATGATCAATAGAATTATTTCCATAAAGTCATCAGTGGGGGCCCGGTGACTATGCAAGTTAGAGGGCTGTCCGGGACGTTATTAATAAATGGGTATCGATTTGTAGTAATCGCGGCCCCATTGATCACTGCTCTCAACGATGTATTCTTAATATGGACCGGTCTCGCACACCTTGTGTAATGTTGCCTAATAGTATCAGGTGAATACGGGACAAGGCGGGGAATGAATGCAAGACTGTAGTGTCAATACCGCGAGATCCCACGAGAACGTGAGATGCGAGATAGTCACGTGATAATATCTTTAATCTCGTTATGTCCGACTCCCCAATGCAAGACTGCCATGCTGTAGCGGCACCTCGCGGTGACGGGGTGTTTATTCCTGACCCGGGCGTTTGCCATCAGTATCCAGCCTGTCACAGACTTATCCCCGGACTAAGTCCACCGTCGCAAGGAATCGTGTCGAATATGTATAGCCTGCTATAGAAGGTTAAAGTAACTTGTCTTAAATCGACACAACGTGTTACCGAGAGACGCTGCTTTATTGGAAAAGTATACGTTACGTGGACACGCTGTCATGTGTGTGGACATTGTCGTGACATACTTTCAAACTGTTATTTTACTGTAATACGATGTCATTCCTCGAGTACGACGTGTTATTTGAACACGGTGTTCCACTTCATGAACACATTTTCAATAGTGCATTGTTTAACTATATGGCGATAATCCAATCATTTAGGTATAATGTTTTATTACGAACAGAATACAATGATTGACTGGCGCACGATTGTTTTACTCGGGCATGACTTTAATGTGCCACTGGAGACATGGGTTTTTACTGAAGAGGCAAGTTTCTTCTGTTCCACGATATGACTGCATGACCACACAATTGCTTTTTACAGCAGTTGTTTTTTACCTGTTGTAGCCACCGAGGTACGATACTATCACCATGAGGGATTTGCATAGGCAATCAATACCCCGCCGTTTATGCAGCACACACTTGTCAACGTCACGCTTCATTCTTTAACGTTATTGCCAGCAATGTCCGCACCAGGTTTTATAATTTGAAACCAACAATGTTTATAGTTTACTTGCACGAAAACTGGAATTAAAAAAGTGATGATGGCTTGATATGCTAAGTTCAATATTCCAGATAACACAACATGTTGACGTAGAGTGCGTCGGCAGATATCATTCATTGCACACGCTGCACTTTTGAATGTCATTAATAAACTGAATTTTAAAAAACACACTGGAGCTAGCTCAACACTGCCTAATTACTACACGTTTAAACATGTCCTGTACACAGCGCATATCAGTTAATACATGCATGTATAATACGATAGCACGTGTAGGGTGTCGGAACGCGGTGATACTCAGCTGTAGCTTGAGGTGCACGACAGAGATTATCACACGCCCGTATTTCGCGTACAAGCCCAAATTCATGGTGGAGATAACTCCAGCCTATCATCTGCATATTATTTGTTAAAATATTCAGTTGGTCTACAGTGTATTTTCCTGTTGCTTCGGAGAACACGAGTTACTCATTTGCTGGGTGTGAACAATGTCTGCCATTGCCAATGAGAACAATGTCCACCAAGTGTCTGGCAATCTTCAGGAACATCTAGTTCACCATAGTATGCAGCATTTGTAAACACAACTGAAGTCCTAGATCGTTTTCATATTTAAATAGGCACTTCTGTTAAAGGAATCCAGTATTCAACGCCTTCATATAACTAACACACATACTCATTATGAGATTTCTTTGTTTGGAATAACGTCTTTGGCGAGTGATACTTTGCTTCACCTGTCCCCTCATTGACAGTCATTCTGAAAAATCGGAAATCAAAGCGCCCTAGGTCAACATAACCAGTTACAACGACAGTGTGTTTCTTAGAGCAATGGCAATCAGCAGCCGCAGTATTCCTGATCAAACTGTAAAAGTTTACGTGCACGCATTGAGTTAAACATTCCCAAATATTGTGCAACGAAGATCGAAGGTGGCCATATTGCGTCCGCAGACAATAGCAATTTAATTACACTAATGGACAGCCGTGAAGACAAACTGTTTTACTGGTATACAACATGTACACACGCACTATTCACGCGCTTGTTTGTCGAGACACCTTAAGAAGGATACCAGTACTAGTATATATTAAAAAAACCCATCTAGCCCAGCCATTGAACGAGCTAAAAATACCTAAACTAGCCAATACGTAAGCTTAATTGTTATTATTTGCCTAAACCTGTTATGACACATTTTCTTGTTTTAATGTATATATTGAATGCAAGTACGCATTTGTTTGAGCTAGTGGTGTATCTATTTAAGGCAACGATGCATTTATTAGGGATTGTGGTGTATTTATATAAGGTAATGACATGTTTATTAGAGACAGTGGTGTATCTATTTAAGATAATGACTTGTTTATTGGTGACAAAGGTGCATCTAGTGTATACGTTAGCGTATATCTATTGGGGTATCTATTAGAGTTGCTGGCCTAGCTATTGGAGCATGTACTGGTTGAAGCCGTATATACAGTGACGACGATTAGATTTATGTAGCCATATTTATTGGAACAAACGAGACACTGCCTAGTTTGGATATAATTATATCAGGGCGACCATTCGCGATGTGGTTGGTATTACATCAACATCTTGGATAATGTTATTAAATGAGAACGGGAAAGACGAATACTACCCTACGTGCTTTAATAGGCCGGTGTAGTAACTGGTGTAGTAACGTTAATATCTGGTGGTTATTGGTTCACGTCTTCTTCCTTACGGCCATTGACTCGTGTCCATGGCTATTCCGTAGATAAAAACAAACTGCTTTAGTATAAGCTTTCTTTATTCAGGTGCTATACATTGGGCATATGTCAGTTACGTCCATACACGATGTCATACCTGCTATATGGTAGCAAGTTGTACTCACGGTGTGATGTAGTGTTATCTTCACTGCTAACATTTACCTATTTAGGCAGCTGCTGTTTTGAATTTGCGCTTGTTCAACGAGATGGCACTTAACCAACGCTAACGAACGTGTACGCTATCTTTATACCTACCTAGATTACCTACACGACGAAATGTGTTACCTACTGAACCGATAAATACCGATGTGCAGGATATACTGCTCATTTAAAATTCAAAGTATTACTGACATCTCGCTAACTACTAACCTATAAACACGCGACATATGTACACGTGTGGACGAGGTATCTCTATGCCTGCTGAATGTGTTCTCGGCCTGTATCTGACTGTAGTTACTGGAGACTCCCTATGAATGTGTTCTCGGCCTGTATCTGACTGTAGTTACTGGAGACTCCCTATAAATGCATGAAGACCATTGATGGCAAGTTATCTCCCATTATCACCGCGACTACCTCCATTGTAGTACTAGGTACACAAACATGGCTAACGTTCCTAGGGAACATATTTCAAGCTGGGAAACTATATTCTATTACCTACAGTCAGTGTGATCCATCAGCGCGGGGAAGATTGTCAGCTATGAAACGTGTCTCTGAAACAAGGTGATGAACCCAGCCCGGGACTCTATTTTTAGTGAGATCTAAAGGCTAGGATGAATCATTGATTAGCGGACCCAGTTACGGAGGGTCTATGTGTCTGCAATTAGTCGTTTCTTTCGGAAGTTATTCCAGGATTACAGATTGGCTTCGGGTGAGGTGAGGAGGGACGCTAAAGTACTACATATTGGCTTTTGGTGAGGTTTTAGTACTACAACTTAGGTTTAAGTCAGGCGGTAGTACTACAGCTTGACTTTGGGTGAGATAATAGTACTGCGTATTTGCTTTGTGAGGCCGTAGTACTACATAATTACTGGCTTTGGGTGAGATTGTCGTACTACATTATTAGCTTTGGGTGAAGCTGTAGTATAACACATTGGCTTTGGATGATATCAAAGTACATGTAGTACATATTGGTATTGGGTGAGGCTGTAGTAACAATGATGAGCTCTTGGTAACCAGATTAGCTCTGAGTGAGACTGCAGTACTTACACACTGGCTACAGTTGAGACTATGGTACTATAGCTTGGAGGCAAGGGGGAGCTTACTACAAATTGAATTTGAATCCAGCGAGAGGAGAGGTTGGTTAATGTGTTCAGGGTCTTGGAATGGGCGTGACGTTTAAGGGGAGCAAAGTTGTTGAAGAAGGTGGCATCTTCTCAAGCTACCGCCACGACACACACCAACTAGATACCAATTGCCTTTCTGGTCTAATCAAGATATGCCGTCAAATTCACTTCTAAATGCCAAATTGGCAGCTCATTTCTAAGTTTGATACTTGTCCGTTGGATCGAAGACGAGACATGGAAATGAGATATCTGGCTACGCGCCTCTTATGCGTCGGGAACTGGGTATGACGTGAAGGTAACGTCTAGATGGAAGGTCCAGGCTATCGTGTCTCCCAGCTCTCATATCTACTACGAGATCATAAGCACTCTCGTAGCGAGAGCGCCGTGGTCTCATAGTGAATGCGAGAGCTTCGAGAAACGATACCCTGAACTGGGTGTTATGTGAAGGTAACATCTAGATGGAAGATCCTGATCTGGGTATGACGTGAAGGTAACTTCCCATAGATGAACAATCCTTAACTGGGTATGACGAGAAGGTAACGTTTAGATGGAAGATCATAAACTAGGTAGCCTATGAAATTAACGTAGCATCTAGATGGAACAGCTCGGCCACATTCCATATACAACAACATCCCCAGTTTGATATTAATTGAGGAATCATTATTCCAATCTCTCCAATTCGACAAAATCATTAATTTGCCCATGTTTCGCCTATCTGGCAAACATCAGGGTCGCTATTGTTGTTACTACATGCGCGAAATAAAATCAAGTCCCGATAAGCCATTGATTAATGAGGAAAAGTTATTTAGTGTTTTATAATTGCAGTGGTTCATGTAATGGCTTAGATATTATTCGTATTATTGTATTAATTACACCTGCGTGTAAATAGTGAGGTTCAGATTAAGTATAAGTTATAGTGAGGTTCAAATTAAGTGTAAATAGTGAGGTTCAGATTACGTTTAAATGTTTTTAAAAATGTGTTATCATTGTGTGTTACCATTGTATTTTTATTCATCACAGAACACCTAAATAAAAATTCATTCTTCTTCTTCTTCTTCTGTAAATAGTGAGGTTCAGATTAAGTGTATTTTAAGACATGAAAACCATCCTAGGTGGTACAAGAGATAAAGAAAATTAAACGTGTTTCTCTGAAGACCGATATTCTTAAGTCGTTAACATTCCCACTACATTTAACTACTAAATAACACATTAAAGTTTATTCCAGATAAAAAATAAATAAATAAAAAACAATCTCGGTGCTACAGGCAATAAAGAAAATCAAACTTATTTCCTCCACGAAAATTCGTCCAACACACATCTCGCTCTAAATTGGATAACATTAATAGCGTCTGCAGATTTCATCTACGGTCGGCGATGCACGATATAAACGTCTTATTATTTCCACTAAGCCCCGTAGATAATACAAATTTGCTGTGAATTCTGCAAATTTCGATCTGCGTGTTTGTGCTATGCGTCATTAACCATCCACCAATCCGTGCTAGCCGCGCACTGCGCTATTGTTTACTATGTGGATAGGCCGCGAAACTACCGATCATAAAACTGTATACAGTGTATATCTGCTGATCAGTGTATTGTACATACAGGGATTGAGTTGTGGATATGTTTCATTAATACATTTCTAAACTTGGGTGATATGTGCATGGTCGAGCTCAGACAGTAGAGATCCACCGACACCGTTTGTAATACATGTAATTGTTTACAGATGGCACATAATTATTGGAATTTGTGTTTACACACATACAATGAACATGCATTCGCCCAGCTTACATAACAGTTACAGTATAATGTGGGATACCTTTCTTAATTACTTAGTGGCGTGGCTATTTGATTCCAGGCATGAATAATTATATTATAGATCATCTGCATAATGAAACGTATAATATGCAGATATATTTAATGCTGTATTTATTCAGTCAGTTTGCGTCCATAGATCTGCCTGGATTAACTAGTGGAAATTTCAACACATTTTATCGACTCAAATTCAACAGGATTAAACATAAGTGAAACATTTTTAGTTGTCCTCTCCATATTTACAAATTATAATAATACATTTCTTGGAAAAATATAGTGAGACGATACAATACATTACAATACAATACATTGGGTGCTAACACGTATTATGATATAATGGGAGGTTAAATACTAAAAGACAATATCGTGAATGCAAACCATGGCCACACTACTACCTTTGTAAACAAATCTTTCAGGGGTTTTTTTAGAAACAAATATATACTTGGGAATTTCCATAACTTTATTGGTGTGGTAAAAAATAATGCATATTAAATGTGTTTTCTGTAAGGTATTCAGTGTTGCTGGATGTAGTATTGTTTAAAACATATCCTACACTGGTTATCGCAATCTATAGTCAGGTTAATTATACAGTTTAGAACAATGTAGTGATGCTTTTCATGTATATGTATCACTTTATTCAAATTGAAAAACTCCCAGCATCATTTACAATTACAAATAATTGCAAATGTTTTTTTCTAATTTGCGATCGAGTTAAAATGGTATTATCGTGTAAAATTTAATGATTATTTTAATATTTTATCTCGATCGCAAATTAAAAAACAACACATGTGCAATTAGTTTTGATTGTCAATGATGCGGGGATTTTTTCAATTTGAATAAAGTAAAGCAATAATTCAATCAAATCTTTTTTTTTACGTTTGTTAATGTTAACCCATTTCCATGCTTTCCATATACATATCATAAAACTAGTAGTTGTATCCTCGCGAGATCACGTGCAGCTATTCGACTAAATCTATTTTCCACAGATCAAAGCATGACGATATATCACGGGTAGGTTTTGTTGGGTACCATATGGTGTCACGGGTTCATCACTATCAAATATAAACCACGATGCGGAATCCATGTTGAAAGGATTCCGTAAAACACACCTGGAGAAGGACTTTCTGTGACTTTCTGCTAGACTTTGTCCAATAAAGTACAATGTGCTGTCCTCACATTTGTAACTGTGTCTTGAAGAACATATCTATTCAGCTAGTATATGAATATTTGAGGAGAAAGCAAACGCGCACCAAGGGGTACATGTAATGACTAAGCTTTGAATATACACATAAAAACAAAAACCAGAATTACGCACAGAAACCTATATGTGTCAAACTTCCCACGCTAAAAAATATCTATTTTAGCTTTATATAAATGTGGCTCCCTATAGATAGAAATAGACACAGGTAGATATAGTAAACCATCTATTCCCGGTAGTCGCCGCTTTTGTAAGACCTGTGCCCACTGTGTTCAAGATGAACAGCATTTACTCATCGAATGCAATGTTGTTTACAACAATACACGTTCTAATGAAGTCCATAGCAACTTTTATAAGATCTTGTTCACAACCACTGCTGTTATTAGTAACCAAACTCAAGTAAATACTTATAACAGTAGCTCTGAAGGCGGACTAATGTGTTTGCTCACAGAACGTTAATACATAGATATTAACACGTATTTAAAGTTTGTGTATTTGTGGGTTAGTGTACGACAGACATGGGCGGTTGATGATATTCTGCACACAAACATCAACATATTTCATATTTGTTGAACCTTCGTGTTGCAGGTGTGTGGGGTCACGTGACGTGCTGGATATGCTACTGGCGCTGCTGTTGCAGGTGCTTACCTGTGTCATCTACCTGCAAGGTGAGTACACCATACACCCATTAAACTATACACCCAGTACACCACACACCCTGTGCATCATACACACATTACATCATACACCCAGTGCATCATACACCCAGTACATCATACACCCAGTATACCATACACCCAGTATACCATACACCCAGTACACAATACACCCATTACACCATACACTCAGTACATCATACACCCGGTACACCACACACCCAGTACACCATACACCCAGTACATCAGTACAGCATACACCCAGTACACCATACACCCAGTACACCTTACACCCAGTACACCATACACCCAGTACACCTTACACCCAGTACACATACACCCAGTACACATACACCCAGTACATCATTACAGCATACACCCAGTACACATACACCCAGTACACATACACCCATACATCGAGAGCCCGTAGTCTGGTGAGCACACCGAGGTAAAAGTGGCACGATCTTCTCGTTCTCAATATAAGTTAATAGTGTTGGTTTAAAACCTTTGTCTGGTATATATTGTTGTCAGGACGAGACAGTCGTGCGATGGTGTCGTATTGATCATGTATTTTATACACGTTGATACATTTTAAAAGTCGAGGATAGGCCTCGGTGCATTGGTTGTGACGAGGACATCACGATCGAGCTTATTTTGCTTAATGGTGTGGACCTTTCAGACCAGAACTCGAGGTTTTATTTCATCGCTACTCACGTTCCTGGTCATAAAGGTTTATAATTTTAAAAAGCTATTTAATTACTTATCAACTGCATCAAACTATTATGCATACAATGTAACTATTTATCTATCTATTACATCATATGTATGATTATTACTACAATTTTGGACATAATTTTCATGATTCTTCATTTATTAAACACTATATAGTTGAACAATTAAATGTTTAATCGTCGCAAATGGGCGAAAGATTCCCGCAGTTACGTTAAACTCCATAATCGCTCAGACACCAAATTAATATTAGTAAACACATGCATATAACAGACATACCCCAATGTTTTCCCTATTTAATACTAGCATGTTTAAAGAATTGCATTCAATCAATTAGACATGCACGTTCATGTGTTCTAACACAGCAGTATTTTCCATCTGCTATTTAAAAAAGTAAAGGTTATCCAAGAAAGCCAAAAAGATGAAAGAAGGACCCAGATGGTAATGGATGGACTGTAGCAATGAATAAACGTCCCTAGCTTCATCAGACGTTATTGATAACGTGTGTCTCGTTCCTAATTAATCGTCCATTGGTCACTGGAACTGTCTTGTAGCCCTCCACCGACAGGGCGATGCCTTGTTCATCTAACGCTGCTGGTGGCTGTTGACGTTCACGTCAACGTCGTTCAATGACGTCTTCGACGTGCACATTGGCAGAAAGATTGGGGCTGAACGACAGTGACTGAATTACTCCCTTTCAACAATTCTACAGCGCTCCCCTGGGACGTACAAATGGCCATGAAGAGATGCACGGGACATTCAGACGATGTATGTGGCGGGCCATTATTGTAGGTGTAACGACTCATTCAGCGACATAAAGTTTAGAATTTTTCAAGCTGTGTTATTTCTGATTATATTCGAATCTGCAATTCGATGTGTATATATGAATGTAATTTCATATAGGAGCAGTACTATGGGAATATGGAAAGAAAGTCTGGAATTGTTTTTATAGATATCCGTCAATCACTAGTGAAAACTCTTCACTAGGTAAATGTCCCATGTGCATTCTCCTCATTTGTACCATCATTTATGTCAACCACACCATATCTATGTAACTGCCGAAAGTGGCAAAACATGTATGATTGTTTCTATTTCTATCTGTCTAGCTGCCTCTCTTATTTCCTTATACCGGTATTTAATGGCGTCATAATGCGTACAGTATTCCTCAAACATATTGTAAGCAATTGCTTGCTGATATACGCTAATTGTTCATGGTTTCTGAATTTTAATTATCAGTACCGGTAACTCCACAGTGGAAAGTAATTAGCGGTTGTGACACAAAAACAAATGCCAGGCTTCCATAATTAGAAATGCGAACAGGAATTGAAAGGGCAAGATCCCAGTGAGTTACCGCGGAACATTTAGGTAGGTTTCCGTCAGATTTCACATACAAGAAATCATCATTCATTAACTCATTTGGAGTGCGTGCTTTTAGGCCTACGTCAGTATTCCTTGCAATGACAAAGAAACATGTCATTTGGTCATGGAATAGTGTAAAACTCTATTTCCAAAATATCAGTGATGCTATATAATCAATGTAGATGAATGTATTGTTTTATCACAATATCCACACGAATAAAACACAGCAAAATAAAGTTAGGCCAGGACACCTAACCTTCGATGCTCAAAAATATAAAAGTTCATCGCAAGTGAAAGTGTCCTGCCAGGATCGTGTTATGATTCTGGAACACGACGCCTAACTCGTGTTAATGGTCATTGATTGCATGAGACACCTCCCAGCATCGTCACAGAGGTGTTATCTGCATGGTCGACATTGCATATATGGTTTACGCCACACATGGAGCACGTGCATACCTGGCGTGTGCACTGTTTTCCTGACTATCTATGTCCGTGACCGTCGGCCTAGAACTACGCCAGTGCGCATACTTTAACTCACCATTCTGCATATAGATAACATATCCATACCCTGCGCAGGGGGATTATGGAACAGTTGTACGAGAACCCTTAAATACCTGCTATGATGGTTCGAGACTTCTGTGTTATTTTCAAGGATAGTATTCCTGAGTTGCGGGTGGTATCTGGGTATCACGATGGAATACTTGTTGTATGCATGACGCCATTCCCGCCCTATTTGAGATGACACCTCGTCCATGGTGTAGACCCGTACGTTGCCTGTATCTGTGACTACACTGTGTATGTGAAGCAGTGGAGGTGTACTCATACTGTACGACCTGCTACCGTATACACTCGCATGTGTCTTCTTTTTTTTTTGGTTTAAGCTTCTTACTTTACACGGCGATCTATTTCTGGCTGTAGTTCAAAACGTCTGTTGAAACCAATGAGCCATGGCACGTGCGTATGAACTGAGGATTATGGCTTTCATACATACTGTCTCTCAATGTACGTACACCTGACGAAACAATAACCCGGACGTAAGTTGTGAAGGAAGCTATTCCTGTCATCATTTTAAAACCAGCGTTCTAAGAGAAAACAACAAGTTATCATACTTACGAAATAAAAAAGTATTTCTGTACTTTACGCGCCATTGCGCTTTCATTTTGTTTCAGTTTTCATTTAGGACTCAGATTTCTAATTAATCCAAATACGGTTGGACCCATTGTCATAGAACACTATGCATCCATCACATCCATAGCTTCTTGGTCATCGGATTATTGACTTAATTATATTGAAAGCATGTCGTAATTTTGGCTGGCTCCGTCATAAAGATGAGTAAATCTATCTATAGCAACTACAGGAAAGCGGGAGCCTCGCAGGAATCTAACAGTAATCCTACTAGCTGGTCTTCCTGTCAGCTTCCTATCATCTTCACAAAGCAGGAAGCGATGTGTTTTTGCTCGGAGCGTCAGTGGTCATTGGCGTGTATCCGGTAACATCTTATTAGAGCTCACTGTCTACTAGACCAATGCATATCAATGTGCCGCTTCTTCGTATCTTCAAATAGGCAGAATTTGCAACTTTGAACTGAAACTATTAATAACTCAACGTTGTTTTGTTATCACCGATTCTAAATTTCAGTATTTTGCAGTTGAGCTGTGTACGTTGACATCGGATACGAATGTTACGTTTAGTTGTTTTACAACAAAAACACTATGTGTACTGTTCTGCCCGGCGGCTGGGAACTATGGAAGCGATGTAATAGTCTCTGCTACAAACACACTAGGATTGGGAATGGAGGAACAAAGCCATGATTGTTTTTAGAAAGTAGCCATAATTGTATTGGACGTAACATTAGCAAATTTGCACCACGCGTAGGATAGGGTTTGCTTGTGGCAGTGTCACCCCAGTTGTAGTTACTCAGCTATATGAAATATGCGCAGCCAACGGCCAAGCCATACGTATTGGAGGGAATTGGAATGAGACTGTACTCCTTACTGAGGTAGACACTTAATTACATACCAGACAGAAAACAAACACACCAATTGAAAGTAAGTAACACGCAGTATAGAGCACCATCAACGTGGAAGTGAGTGAAAACAGAGGGATTGATTACTTCCAAATTTGTAGGAGAGCTCAATGTCTTCTGGCATGAGTTCAACACCAAATTTGATTAAATATGCATTTTCTACATTTAGTCATCGACTAGTTTGCATGTATTGTTTGCTATATGGAAAGGGATGCATTATACTACCTCTAGCTTAGGTAACGCGATAGTATTGCTCTGTATAAGTATATATATATATATAAACAGAAGAATCATTGGGAATAAATTGGTAAATCACGTGATATAACTACTAGGAGAATATGTGTAGCCATTGAGACTGAAGTGTTTAGTGAATAGTCATGGATGCAATAATGTACCAATCGCAGACCATGTACTATAGCAGTAGTGTCGCAGTGCACCTGCTCGCACATACTTGGTTCGACTCTATCCGTATTGAGAATCACCCTGACATTAAGTATAAAACTAAGTCACGTGTTGTAGTCTCGTGGATCGTTAGGTAGCAATCTTGAAACCTTTACCCTTTTATTCCAAGCTGGTCCGGTGGCTCAGAGCTCTAATTCGAGGATGTCGTTTACTTAGCGGGCCTTTCAATGTGAACTCTTAGTGTTTACCAGTATGTCAGCGTCCGCGTCTACTTCCGATATGCTTCTCATACCGACAATTTGCTACCTGTAATATTGTTAACATATCCACTGATTCCTAATAGTGCCAACCTGGCTAGGTAGTCGTCACTCATTGCCACGTCACTTAAGCTTACAGAACCAGTCGTGGAAGGGTATCAGCGATATATTGGCCTGGAGGTTACTTGCAGTAGTTTCTTAGTCCTTTCATTTAGTAAAACTAACATCAAAAGCTATGTACTCAAAAAAATGCAGGATCGCAATTTGCACACATACTAAGAACATATGACGTCTGAACGAACGATAATTATTTAAGAGTGTGTGACGTCTACTCGTTGGCATTGAGTACACGCAGGCCAGCACTCGTCGTACATTAAAGCATATATTATAATATGTAGAGAATACTAAACGAGTATCTGTTAGATACCATTTATCTTACGACGAGTTGTTTTCAATTTAACGAGCGAAAGCGAGTTAGACATGTTTGAAAATAACGAGTTGTAAGATAAATGGTATCTAAAACGGACACGAGTTTAGTATTACACTTCTTACACAGCGTTAGAAATTACTTTTAATGGTGAAAATTAGCTGCATCTAATGATGCCAGGCCTATGACCACGTGACCTCAGGTCGTTGCTATGGTCCGGAAGCAGCCAATCGGCAGCCTTAAAAAAGTGATCACACATAAAGCACCTTCGCCGCATATACACGCACCTTCTCGTTGGCTTCCGTGACTTCCGATAGATTTCCCATAATTATTTGAAAGTAAACAATCACAACCAAATGAAATTGTACTTTATGTTTTCATCCCGTTTCCAAATTATGAAAACCTTGCAATTGGTTATTGATTGCTGATTAAAGTATATCTATATAGATTCAATGTATTGTCGCACATGTACGCGGCAAACGCATCCACACGTATCTCTTCTAAGTCGCCCATTGGCCATTTATAATACTATAGTTTTAGTGTTACGTTTGTGAAATTCAATGATTATTTTTAGCCATTTCTCACCATGTGCCATCAGTACAATAAGTACTGCACTATATTGCTGTCAGTCTATCTCCTATTGCATATACAGTTAGTGCAGTGTACCTTTTGGTCGCTGACGTATCTCTGACCTAGTAGTGCATAGCTATCAGTCCACTACACGTCAAATAATTAGTCCTTGTTTTACCTAGTAGTGCATTGCTATCAATCCACTCACTACACGTCAACTATTTAGTCCTTTTTTACCCAGTAGTGTATTGCTATCAGTCCACTACACGTCAACTAATTAGTCATTGTTTTTTTCAAGTAGTGCATAGCTATCAGTCCACTACACGTCAAATAATTAGTCCTTGGTTTACCTAGTAGTACATTACTTTAAATCCACTACACGTCAACTAATTAGTCATTGGTTTACCTAGTAGTGCATAGCTATCAGTCCACTACACGTAAAATAATTAGTCATTGGTTTACCTAGTAGTGCATAGATATCAGTCCACTACACGTCAAATAATTAGTCATTGGTTTACCTAGTAGTACATAGATATCAGTCCACTACACGTCAAATAATTAGTCCTTGGTTTACCTAGTAGTGCATAGATATAAGTCCACTACACGTCAAATGGAGGATGCAGAGCGCCTATGACTGGGTAGAACATCTCCACTGTCTAATGGAATGACGCTTAACTCACCCAGTGAGTGGTCCCACGTGTAGAGAACGCGCTGTAATTAACTGACATATTATCAGAATATTATGGACACGTATCTAAATCGATTCATCTACGGTCGGTAAGTGAAATAACGAAAACTGTTATGATATTGTTATACAAAACTATGTAAGCCTAATGAATTCATTACCGTAAATGGTTTCAATTACTTCTAAAACCGGTGTTACTGTTAGAAAATTGCGTATGAAATGCAGTACACTATAGCAGAGGGTAGTATAGGAGATTACGGTGCCCTATGACAACTACATTATTTGAAATTGATTACACTGTCTGTGATAACTATGATGATCCTTCTTCACCCTATTTCCCAAAAGTGCATTTGAGCAGGTATTCTCCATATTTGCGAATTTTCAGTATGTAGAATAATACTAATTATTATTATAGTAATAATACAAATAAAATAATTATAATAATAACAATAATAATAATAATAATAAAAATAACAATAATAATAACAATAACATTAACTACAATACTACTACTACTAATAATAATAATAACAATAACAATAACAATAATAATAATAATAATAATAATAAAGAACTAGACACGAATTAATTTGGCGGATAACCATCTACACATACGCATTTACGGACAATATTATGCTTATTTGAGTTATTGTAGAGCCCAGCCCTGACTGCAGCTGAATTGTAATAATTGACGCAAATTGTAATAACTGCCTTGAATTGTAACAAAAACTGTCCTGAAATGTAATACCTCAAATCTTTTTCTTGAATTGTGATAGAAATTGCAGTGAATTGCAATAACTGACCGACCTGAATTGTAACGTAAACTTGCGTTGAATTTTACCGACCCGAATTGTGGTCAGGTTTCCGACTCAAATTGCAATAACATGAAATGATAATTGCTTTGTCGAAGGAGGACACTGTTTGTGTTTTTATCTCGTATGTTGCGGTGCTATACGTAACAGCGGTTCTATATGTAACAAACCGGTCCTATATGTAGCCTAACAACCAATTCACCTTGTTTTCAAGGTGTTCATAGAGGATAACTGTACTAACTGATCACATTATAATTTTAAAAGATGTGGTATGTGACGTTTGGGGACGATTCGAGATATAGTACAAGCCATTTTTTTGTAATGTGCCGAAATCATGCTCAAGATTGTATTTGTAGGATATTTTAATACTTTGTAAACAGTTATTATGCTAAATGAAGGTCTTACATTCCGTGAACTCACAGAAGATAGTACTGACACCTGATTCAACAAAATCTATCATTCTGATCACCATTTTATGAGCGATGATGATGTCATGAAAATGCTCCAGTTGTGAAATATTCAACATCTAATTTCAATTAAACGTTCTTTTCCATGGCCCCATATAGTGAAAATCCATGATCAAACGTATTTTTTCTTCCGATTTTAGTGACCTGTAATAGGCCTACATGTATTAACTCGTAAGTTCATGCATGCACACAGTTTAGCGCGAGTGATCTTTAGTGTAGGAACTACCGAATGCGGTTCTATTCGGTGTGTGCCCAAAGCAAACTCCAGTTTGTCGCGAAAGCCATTTTCGTAACGCTAGTGTATAGGCTTACTTGCACTCCTTCAAGTATTACTATATAGATAGATTGTATTTTATTATAATTATTCAAATTCCTGTGGTTTTATACAGGAACTCACTGGTGGTAGTGCTGGGAGAAGGTCATATTAATTGCAATCTAATTAAAATTAGATACCAAAGTATCGCTCCGAAGATATATGGACGTACACTATGCAGTGTATCTTGGGAGCGAAACTTTTGTATCTAATTTTTATTAGATTGCATAAATACTAGAGTGATGGCCCTCATTCTTTACTAGGGATGACGTCATGAAATATTTATGAAACTCGCCGGTGGAGATTTTTCATAGTCTATGATTATCATAAGTTGAAATGTGTAGAATCAGTTATCAGCTATATCTTCTGTGAGTTCACGGAATATGAGGCATTCATCTATCATTATACATTCATTACAAAACTTTCAAATAGCATAGAAATTCAATTTGAGCATGGTTTGGGAATAATTAAAAACACAAATTTATATTGTGGACAACTTGTTTTGTATAATATCTAAGTGGAGTCCTTTCGTTTATTACTTATTTGTCTCACCATCTTATTATTACCTACAATAATATTTAGTTTTCACCACCATCACATTTAACATTGACCCCATACCAAAATAATATTTCTCTTGACGGATAATGTCTTTATCATGATTCGAAATACCGATAAAAGTCATATGTATTTTCAATATAAATACTTTAACATCTGTTTAATCGTTGTCCATAATTGCATGTTATTACAATTTGGGTCGTAAACTTGACCATTATTCGGGCCGGTTGGGATTATTACAGTTCACGGCAATTTTAATTTACAATTCAAGTCGGTCAGTTATCACAATTGACGAAAATGTTGATTACATTTCAAGTCAAAAGTGTGAGGTTTTACAATTCGGGGCAGTTTTTGTTACAATTGAAAGCAATATTACAATTTGGGTCGATTACTACAATTCAGGGCTCAACAGGTATTGATTGAAGCTCACGTTGATGCGACGATTGTGTATTTGTTTAATTGAGGAAGCGGTGATGAGCGCGGCCGTGCCAGGTACGTAGGCCACATACTAATACCAGAAGCAGTGGATGTCCTTCACGAACAGATGCTCTTTGTGTTTACTACCTACCACCAGGCACCATCGATGTAGTCTACTAACACTGCAGCACTAGTTTCACACCCTTTCCTACAATAGCACTACCTGTAATTCAACACCATAAACACTTCTAACATATACATACATCCAATTACATTTAGAACTACATGCATATTTACTGTAATATATATGTGTGATAATATTTTATTGTACGAACTTAAAGGCTTACTATCACAGATGGTTGACATAGATAAGCGTTAAACGAACTTCTATCTGAGACTACTTACGTTTGATGTATCCATTCCCCAACAGTCGATAGTTATCACTCATTTCATATTTTATATGAATTTAGATTACGAAGCATTACTTATCTTGTCTTTGATGCATCAGCTGATATGTGAAGCTAACATCGGTGACGATATTCTTTCGTCGTACCACTTTAGAGTTATATCCCATTGCGATAATGTATATACAGCAAAGGTTTGCCTACCAGACATCGGTGGAAAGGATTTTGGAAGTATAAATATGAGTATATGTGTGTCAAGTGAATGTACTTAGCAGTTGTAGCTTAGAACTAGTCCAACACAACCATAAATATATTTGATATTATGCCTTTAAGAGGTTACAATGGAGGCAACTGAAACAACATAATACTGAAGTGATATAATACTGTATACCAACTAACTTAGTACATAGTATTAATCATCCTCGGAAACCCAAGCTTTTGTGACTCCATTACCTTCCGCCAAATACCCTGGGATCACTGCCTATTCAGAATTCCGTTTTGGTTTAGCGAGGGTCACGATGAA